>PVHY01022269.1:0-22622 GCA_004024945.1 Uropsilus gracilis
AGCAGAAAATTCGTTTACTAAAGAAACTTTTCCCTTTAAAAAATGAAGTGAGTAAGCAGTAGGGAACTCACATTCAAGCATATTTTGATGTCAGTATTTAATGTGTCACAACATTTGGTTTATCTTGGCAAATTATGAGATTTTTCTAATTCCTAAGGTATCATTAAACAGCTGGTGCTTTTTTTCTAAATAATATTAACTCTGCTCCCACCAACACCACCCCCAATCTGCACTGCTTAGGTTTCAATAGCTTGAATTTTCACAGCCGTGGCATCAGTTTCCCTTTAGAATCCTTTCACAGATTAGGAATGGCCACTTCTCATTTGGGGGTGTGACTCCTCATGAAATGGTTGGGAGTCTGCTATTCGTGAAAAGACTCAGCTATAGTGGCATCTGGACAACACACTTTCAGAATGAGATTATTTCATAATTGCATCGACTCCATCCAAGAAAAGAGAATGCATTCAAATTCTCTCTAATTGAAACCATTTGTCAGCAGAGCCCTCCATCCTGAATTGGGGAGGACTGGTTTCCTTGAAAGACTGTTGTGTTCCAAACCGTCAACATCCACCTGGTTTGAAATCTCATTTTGGTCTTGGTGCTCTTGCCAGAGAGTAAGAGAAGAGGCTTTCCAAGGAGGAAGGTGAAGTGCTGTCCTGGCTTGGACACGCTGTGTCTGTGTGCTGAGATTTATGTGTTACTCATCTGAACACTCCCACTGGTCAATCCAGAGGTTTATTCATGTGGCTTCTTATTCCATATGGGTTGAAACAGGGCATGGTGGGGGATAGTGTGACTCAGGGAGAGAAAGGATAACTTAGGAACTCAAGAAAACTTGATCTGCATCTCATCACTGGCATATTACTAGCCTCAAGCAAATCTCTTAACTTCTCTGAAGGTTTAAAATGAAAGGAATTATGAAATGAAAAATGAACTTCTTTCATTATAAAATGATCATATACATACACACACACACTCACCAACTTGTATGGTAGCTGTGAGAATTAGAAACTGTCTAAAAACACTGCATCCTATCTGGCCCATAGTAGGCACTCAATACATGGGATTTCTCATTATTGGTAAGTGTTATGATATAAACTCTAAGAAAAGGGTCTTTCTGTGTAACTTAAACTCCCATGATACTCCTCTTATGCACAATCCAGTGTCAAAATGGTTTGTTGACAGCATTCATCTTTTCATTCACAAATCACATGAAATATATGACCTCTTTCCTAATGGATTCCTAAGGGTCTGCTAGGTTTCCTGGCAATGAGACAGCAATTCAGGCTGGTCCAGGTACAGAACAATGTTGTGCCAATGGCTTCATTCCATGCACAGAACACTTCCCAACTGGGCCATACATATGGCAGCCGTGTGTGCCAGCCTCTTGGGTCTGGCATAACAGGCAGCTACATAAATTGCTTCAAAAATGAGGTTATTTATGGCATAACTGACTTTGGCCTAGCTCTTGTTCTTATTCCTTAAATGATAGTACTAGCTATCAGGAGAGACATTCCATGTAGGGAGCTGAATTCCACAGGCAAATGTTGCCAGGTGCCGGCTCATCAAGGCAACTGCACTGGCACTTGCTGGTTTATGGTCAGCTCTGTAACTCCTGGCCCCGGGGTGGCAATAACTGCATTAAATGAAGATAGTTCCCTATGTATTGGTGGCAGAGAGTTAGGAAGAAGACAACAGTTTGGTTTTTCTGTCACTTTGAAGTTGCCAGACTTCTTAGCAGGGTATTCTGACAGTAGTTACAACCTTGGAAATAAAATGGAAAGAATATACAAATATATTTATGACTACCTCCAGTATTTTTGCCTTTTCATTTGCTGTTCATCCTTACCTTTCCCTAAATTTTAACAAAATTAACAATGAATTGGATCTATAATGAAAATGTAGTGAATTTTAGAGATTTTCTGATCCAAATTCTCCCCATCCATCCCTAATGAATTTAGTCTCCTTTCATGGTGGGAAAAGGGAAAGAGAGATGCAGGCCTTGGCTTGGATTTTAGGAGAAAGGGCCAGTTGGAGGAGTGTGAATTTTTAAAATCTTGTTTTTCCTTCAAGTCGTTTTACCCCATTAATTAGCCGATAAAGCAAGCCCACTACTGACTTAGTGGGAAGTGAATGGTTTTCTTGTCATGTGGGAATGCTTATCTGCTTCATCAGGGACCATGGGGCCATGAGGGAAGGAAACAGTAATGATGTATGACTTGGCTCATGACCAGGTCTCTTTTTGCTGTGATACCTGTGTTTGTAACCTATTCAATCATTTTTCAACCTAATGAATACTTGCTCAAATACTTCCTCACCTCCTACTATGTGTCACATGTTGCGAGATGCACTGGGGAGAGCACTGTGAATCCTATTTCCTATGTGGTAACTTTAGAGAAAGCCTGCTGTGGTGCCACCCGAAATCATCAACTGTTATTTTGTAGGTAGGTGAATTACTTAGTGAAATTAGTACTGTTGATTCTACTCAAGGTCTTTTAAGTTATAGACTGGGTATTAAACAGAGGTAATAAGACAGGAAAGTTAACCTTGAATTTCTTTATAGACTTAGACAGTCAACAGTCCTTGGTGGGGTGTAGAAAATGTGTCAAATTTTGTCCTTCAGTCACCAAGGGAAAGGTTTACTCTAAGGAGTCCACTAAGGAAATACATCTATGTACATGTCCTCCATTTGTGTACTCCATCTATATCCTTACATGTTTTAAAGAGAGTTCACTGTCTACTCATCTACACCTTCTAAAGTATTTCTTTTTGTGGGATCCTGAATAGACAGGTGTAACCACTTGAAGGTAAATTACCTGAGTCCTCAAATGTTATTGCTTGTTGCTCAGCATGTGTAACTTCTTCCTCTATTTTACAGCGCTTCAAATATCCATGAAAAAGCTCCCTTTCTCCATTTTTACTATATGGTGTGGGGGTAATTTTAACCTCTTAAAATTCCATGAAAGAGTCATAATTAACTTAAACTAGTCACTGTATTTCTTCTGGATACTATATTGATTGGAGAAAAGTGCTTAATCCAACAATATTGATAGAGATGACAGAAAACCTTTGCTTGAATTTCTGGAAAAGAGATTTCTTTCTTTCTTTTATGGAATCTACTAGATTACATGATGTGGAGATATGAAAATGTAGACATACATGCACTTTGTGATCCACAGAGGAACCCTGGCTTCAAGGACAAGAGAGAGTGAAGGGAGCACTGTGAAGAGCTCAAGGATAGAGTCCTGCTGTAGAAGGAAGAAGAGAGAAATAAAGAGAAGCCAGACCATTGGCTTCATTGGATAATATTTGAGGTGCTAGATCAAGCTTTACCTGAAATTAAATTCATCTCTGGGCTGTCTGATCATGCAAGCTGATATATTCCCTTTTTACACTTCAGCCAGTTTGACTTGAACTTTGTATCAATTATGACACAGTGAGTCCCAACAGATGCCATGGATTCTGAGCTCTTCCTGAGTTTCCATCTGACACCTATATGTAGTGATAAATATAAAATGCTTCCAAAGGCACTTGTAAATGCAATTCAAAGGTGATTATATGCATCTCTGCTCAAACAAATTAAGAGCTAACTGTGATAAATGACTGGGGTGGCAGGGAGAAGTGGGAACTGAACTTATGCAGAAGACATTTGAGATTTTTTGGTAATGCATGGCCTTCTGGAAAACTTCCACCCTCCTGAATATTTTCATGAAACACATCTACTATATAAACAGTCTTAGGACCATATTGTTAATAACAGTAAGTTTCCAATAAGCTCTGTGTTCTTTCCCACTCATATAAATTCCTATTCAAGACACACATCCAATGCTGCAGGTCCACACTGCTTGGCTTTCTGAAGTAAGGGAAAAAGATGTTTGTGAAGTTGCCAGGAAGAAGGCAGGTTGCCTACAACAAGAATGGAGTATCTTTTGTTCTTTGATAACTTTGAGATTTCCCTATCCTATTCCTTTCTCCTCATCTATTAATGAGCATGAACTACATCCTGGCCTTTAATCATTGATATCATTTCATATACACTTTTTCATTATACTCATCTTTCTTCTGCTTCTATGAACATCTGTTTCCCAGACCTACTCTTTAGAATTGAGTGTATACATGGCAGCTTTCCCCATCTCTGAGCCACAAAGCTAAATTTCCTATGCACCTTCAAGCATTAAATTGAAAATTAAGCTAAATGTACCATATTTTGTTATAATTACAGTTTAGAAAAAACCCTTGTTAATTAGGCATCCAAGAAAGTTATGTAGTCCATATGCTATGGAAGAATTTATAGTCCACAGTAATAAAGTTTGGTAATAAAGGGATAGTGATGAGTGAAAGGGACAAATGTAAATTAACATCCCCCAAATAAATCAAACAGTTTAGAAAACTGGGCCATTCATGGCAACCACATGCACTAGATATAATTTCCTGTTTTAATGTGTCTGATTTTAGTTTCTTAATTTTTTTTCACTAAATAGACATGACCTGAGGTTTAATTTTTTGGTATCATCTGACAGTCACAGAACTGCTAATACTGTATTATTAAAATCAAAGATTATTCTAATTATTCTTCATAGAGTATTTGGCATTGACCTGGATAATAATGGAAATTAGTGAGTTTTACCCAGACAAGCTCCATTCCTTTGAGGAATTTATTCTCTACAACTATCTTTGCTGGCCCGAGCTCAGAAACAATCTCTCTTCAAAGACCTGGGAACAGTCCCCTAGTTGATAATGCTGATTGACATCACATTTTAAGGGCATTTTTTTATATTCTCAGTTTTTAGAAGGGGTGCAATACCAAAGTATGTTTTTTGCTACAAGTATCAAAAAAGCTAACTAGGATTGACCTAAGATAAATAAATGAATTGTCTCTAGGAGTAGAGAATCTAGAGGTAGGGCAGCTCTAAGATTGGTAAATTTGATATTGAGAGAAGTCGCCAGGAAGAACTCAATTTCTTTGTTATCTTTGTATTCTGCTGTTGCTAACATGTGACTGTCTTTGGGTTGTCTGTCTTAAGGGTCATAAAATGTCTGTCACAGTTTTCAGAATTGCATTATTCATGTCAGTCCTCAGAGGAAGTAGAGAGGAGTCACTATTTCTTACAACTTTCTCGCTCTCTCTCGCTCTCTCTCTCGTCAGCTTCTGTCTTTTACAGAAGGTTATTACAGTTTGTGGAATAGTGCTGTTGAATAGGTATGCAATCACATCTGAAATAGGTAGAAGATCCCATAGCTCCCATAACACAGATATGGAAACTGATAGGGACAATGATCTAACATGTACCTGTTGTCTCTCTGCTAGTAAGTGATGAAGCTAGGGTTTGAGCCGATACAGTTGACTTTTCAGTCCATACTCCTATCCACTACACTAAACTGTTTGGTTGTGGTAAATACCTTTCTAACCCTAGACAGGGTTTTGAAGTCTGCATAAGTGAAAGAAATAGGTGAAAATGAGTTTTGATTTTTTTTCTATCTTTATGATTTCTCTTAGAAGTGTCCTTTCCTCCCCAGGCTTTTGTTTTAGCTCTCACTCACCATGTGAAGAGTACAGGACTCTACGAGAGTCTCGAGAGGGCTGATGAACTTGGCTTTGGAATGTGAAATTGCTTACCAGAGGAAATCATTGATCTCCACTGAAATCTGAAAAACAACAAAGATGAACCAGGTGGAAAGGTGTATGTGTGTACGTGGCTGTAGGATGAAGAGTTGCAGGTAGAGGGAGTAGTGCACAAAAATGGAAGAATGAGATGCAACTGGAAAATTAAAGATAGATCAGAACAATCAGTGTTGAACACAAAAGGTATGGAGCTATGAGCTAAGATTCTACAGGTAAAAAGAAGTGAACCATTGAAAACATTATTAAGCACATTAAGGAACTTGGACTATAATGCTGAGATCAATGGAAAGTTAAGAATTTTTAGCAGAGAAGGGACTTGATCATAATAAAATTTTAACAAGGTCCCTCTGACAGCAGGGTGGAAAGTGGGTTCCTGTAGTATTAAAGCTGTGCTTACAGGTCTAAATTAAGTGTAAGAGGAGGCCATTACTTGACTCATTTGTATGTCCTCTTTGTGGGTTTCCAGGGGCCTCCCTGGGACTGAATTTGTTGCTTGAGTCATCAAACATTCTCAGTTCTTTCCTCCTTTGTTCACATCCCACTTCAGAGACTGAAAAAACAAGATACTTGCTTTCCCAGCCCCTCATTCAAGGGTGTCCATGTGACACTTTAGGCTATGGGTTTCTAAGCAAGAGTTTAACTTCTTGATAAGAGGTAAGCAGCACTAGGTCACCTGCTGCCTGCAGCCATATTTTGGCCCTGAAGTGACATGTCTAAGAATAAATGCTGAAGTGAAGTGGGAGGATAGAAGTTGCTGATGGCATAAACTCCCCAAGCCCACGGAGCGTTACTATCTCCAAATGCCCTGTTCAGCAAACAATATGCTGATGGTTCAAGCCAGGGCTGGGGACCTCGTCTGTTAGCAACAACAGACAGCAGCCCTGGGACAGGGATATACATTAATCCAGTACACGAAGCTTTGATTCTCGGTTTTAAGCAAGAGAAGGAAGTCCCATAGAGAGTGGTTTTGCACAGCAGTTTAAAGGGCAGCATCATGAAGCTTCTGCTCCCATGGGAATAAAATGTACATGTGCAATGCAGATCTATTCTGACGGCACCGAGAAGGCTTGGTGAATTCCTTCAGTCACGGCTCTGTTTCTTGCTGCTCACCTGGGGCATGCTGTTGGGGTGGAGTTCATTTGGACTCTCATGGAATCTGAGGCACCAAAAGCAACAGTAGAGAGGATCATGACAATTAAAAATAAAATACCCTGAAGTTTAACTAAGGCTTTATGCCTGCAGAAGAATATCACGGACAGCCTGTTTTTCTTTCAAACGATTTATGTTAATAGAAGTGTCTAAGGAAAAATTAAACACAGCAGTGGGGCATGTTATATTTTTCTCAAACAGACCCAGCATTTTTATTGGAATTCTAATGAAATATATACCCATAAAAATGGTTTCCCCGCCTCCCTGTCCCCACCACTTAAACGTGGCAGATGGTAGTTAGATGGAGAGAATACCCAAGCCAGCGGCCACTGATTAACATGTCATCTGAGATCTCCATCTTCTGACAGGATAAACTTAATCCAAATTGACGCATGCCATGTTTTTATGACACGGAGCTATTGAAAAGTACAGGAATAATTAACTGGAAATGTAAGAGAGGAAGCACTCTCTGAGCTGGGGCTGTCGCAGAGTGTAACACCTGATATGGCTTCCCTGAGCACAAACCCTCTGCAATAACACTTTTCATGCTACTTTCCGAAGAAACTAGTGACTCAAGTCGTCCATCAGTGCAATTCATTCTGAAGAGAGCATGACAGCCATGGCAGGTACAAAACAGAGGTGCCTTGTTCCACTGAGTGACACTGATTATGGGTAAAGGCTTTGTAAACACGCCTCTCTGTTTGGGGGAAGTGAACACCATACAGTAAAGCACAGGCATAACCAAAATGACGTCTATAAATAAATAGAAAATAACAGCACTTTTCTAATTGAATGCAGATAGGTAAATAAATCAGGGGGTACTTAAACCCATTTTAGATACAATGAGTCATTTTCTACTCCTCGGCAAAGTGAAAAGGCAATTGGCTCTTGGAGTTTACCCAGATGTGGCATGCTGGAAAAAAGGCTTTCCACCTCTATAACTGCTATCTCAGTGAAAAGTGCATATATATTATACTTGCACATGTGTCATACGCATGGTTTGTGTGCAAGATTCTCAGCTTAGACATAGATTTTGGTTTATGACATTGTTTTAGGCAATGGTTTGACACTCTGCTATTTAACTAGAGAAGTGGCAAACATGCTGATAATTTACTGGGGGTGGCCCACCAAGAATTAGAGCATAAGTAACTAATTCTCAGGCTTGTAGGGCTAACCTGAGAACCCACACTCACCTACTGGATTAGCTAGGGATTCAGCTGGCTGTTATAGGAAAACCAGACTGACTGCTTGGATAAGGTACAAGTTTCCTTGTAGAAGTACAGGTTGGACAGCTTTGGTACCCACAGATTTGGGGGCTGGGCTATTCTGTGCTGCCTCACCACCAATACTCTCTCCCCCTAGTAATCCCCCCCTCAGGTTGCCACGGTGAGTGCTGTGGATGGAGGAGACTTGACGCAGGGCTCGTCTGCACTGTTTCGATTTTTAAAATTTGGCTCCTGGCTTAGTCTCACAACCATCTCTAGTCACAAGTGCCAATGACGGATCCAACTCCTGAGGGTAAGGACTATTCTTACCATAAAGAAAGGGATCATGGATCCCTGAGAGAACTACTAGAAAACTCTGCTATTATTGCTTCTCTTGAGGGAAAAAAGATGCTTCACAGCACGTAGTAGGAGAAATCTCCTTGGGAGTTTGGGCCCTACATATTTTCCTCATTCTTCCTTTCTTATAATGCTCACTGAAAGCACAGAGATACTTAGTCTTGGCCAAGAAGCAATTCTAAATAATACAGTATTTCTTACTTTCCAGGAAGGGACAGAGTGAAAACTGCATGGCCTTTTCCTTCCTTACACATCTCCTCTCCTGATGCCCAAATCCCACAATTCATCTTTCCTTAGGTTATTTTTTAGAAAAAAGCTTTCTCTAGGAATAAATTTCGATGTTGATCATTTGTCACACTTTCATTTGAGTGGATGTCTGGGTTTCCTATATTTTCTTGAGAACAGAAACCTTTTTACTGGGAGAAAATGAAATTATAACTGACTACCTTGTAAGATGTCTAATTTACTATTAGCACATTTGTATAAATTATTTAGGGTTTTGCTATCTGCAGTCACTGGTTAAGAACTCTATCAAAAGGAATATCCCTGCCCCCCCCTCCCAATCATGGTTCTCTTTTCATCTAAGCCATTAAAAAATTAAGAAAAAAAATATTACCCCCAAATCTTCATTTCCTTTTCTGCTCAACTTTTATCTCTCCAGTTTGGAGATATTAAGACTTTATATGCATGAATATATTCAGTTAGAAAATGTTCTTGGAGGGCATGGAGTGTGTGCTTTGGATTTATTCTGTGTATGACAAGAACTAAGTAAATACAACAATGTGCCAGGAGTTCCTTGGGGAAGCAATTGCTTGGAATAGCATTTAGTGCCACCCTGTGCAAGTCAAAACTTTCACTGAAGACTTCTCAGAAGTGGTTGTGACTCATGAGAGTATGGAAGATCCCCAAAATGAAAGAAGAGGGTGTTTGGGGGTTGCAAATTGAGCAGAGTCATGGGAGAAGAATTTAAATTCATGTGTCCACATTCAATATGTGCTTGTGGATGGCAGAGGTGGAGGCCAGTGCAAAGGAGAGAGCTTCACACAGGAGAGAGCCTGGATTTTGGGGTTCCACTATGAATTGGGAGTTGAATGCCTTTATATTCAACACCCATGTACATCACAAACTCTTTTAAATGTCTTGCATGCATACTTTAATTTAGTCTTCACAATAACCCAGGAAAATGAGTGTAGCTCTGTAGTTGCATTAGATATGAGATGAAGAAACAAAACCAAAAAAATAAAACAAAACAAAAAACCAAAAGGTTGAAAGTCAAAGCCAGGACTTGAGTATGTTCTACTCACTTCACAGACTGTCTGCTCCATCATACTTGGTCATGATATAAAAAGGGCAGAGAAGACCTGGTGAGCTTCTGCTCACAAAATGCTCACATCCTCCATGCTCACCACAGCTAGCCCAGCTGCTGCATCGCCGAAACCTGACCTGGCCAATCCCAGCAGAGGAGGTCCACGAAGAAGGTGTTTCGTGATTGCCAGTGGTTCTGAGATATTGCTGCTGGTTCTACTAGTGGTTTTGAGATATCGCTGATGGTCACTGCTTCCTAGCAGATGGCACCAAGCCTGGGAGCTCTAGTGCTTAACCAAGGCATATTGTTTTCCTTTTAGGTATTGTCTTGGTTCCCAATTAGCCAGTTTGTTTTGCTTTGAAGTCACGAACATCCCAGCTGTCAAAGTCTTTCCTTCCCAAACATCTGCAGCCGTTCTGCCTTGAACCATGAGCTCATCTGATCGCTCCTACTCCAAACTGCCTTGATTTTGACCTGGTCTTGGACTCGAGACCTTCATTGAAAGTCTAAGTGGTAAAATGGTATTTGTGAGTCAGTCCTCCTTCTGAGTCAGAGATGACACAATGGCTCAGCATGTTAGAGGGAAGATGGGAAACATCCTGATGAACCCAAAGGACTCTCCTTCCGAGTTCTAAGTGACTTGTGGGGGGTCTATTTTTAGTGAGAATGTGGATGAAACCTCAGGGCAGTAAGATGTGTTTATTTTTCTTTCCTTCCTCTCTTTTTATCCTTTTTCTACCACCTTCCTAGTCATTCCTTCATTCTTTTTAACTTTTCACTTCTTCCAAAATAGGAAAACCTAATCATCCAAGGAAAGTTTAACTTCCTCTTTAACATTTTAATGAAAGAACTTATTCCTAATATTAATTCTTCTTATTAAAACTGTGGCAGGGTGGGAAAAAAACTTGTTTGGAAGCAAAATACTAAGCCAAAACAAAAGAGAAACAAACCTAAAAGAGGTTTTTGAATGCCAACTTGACAAATTGAGAAATCTTAGGCAAGACACAAATTCAAGAAGTGTCATTTCCTCAAAGGAAATATGAAGACAATCAAGATAGTCTACCTCCCTGCAGGAGTCTTGTCAGACACAGCTAAATCATTCATGTGAAAGTGCCTTGTGCACAGCTGTGTGTCACAAACAGGGCTAACCTTTCAGGTTCTGGTTTCATAGCGCAATCCTTACATGATGTGACTAAGGAAAGTGACTTTATTTCAGTGATTCTCAATGAAGGGTAATTTTGTCCTGCTCTGGACTATTTGGAACAGTTGCAGATTATTTTTGGCTGTCACAGGCAGAAGTGGGGTGCAGGCAACATCTAATGTGTAAAAGGCCAGGGATGCTACTGTTCACCATCCTACAAGGCAAAGGACTGCCTCCCTCCGCAAAGAATTATCCAGCCAATGTGTGACTAGAGTTGAGATTAAAACACCCTGCTTTATCTTTATAGTAGAACTCAGTTTTTGTTTCATTTTACAGTAGGGCTGAAATAGTAGGAACAGTACATACTGCATCAAGTTGTTCAGGTTGAAGAGTATAATGCAACTAAATCATTTTCCAGCACCTGGTGTATGGGAAATGCTTCTGGAAGACTGTTCTGTGCCCTGTATTTTTGTAGTGACTATCTCAGGAATCCTTGAGGCTTGCTTGAGATCCTTAATTCTCAGTTCTTCCTAAATGTACACTCATAAGTAGCCATCTGCTTACTGGTTATTACTTACCATTTTCTTTTCTGAGAATTTCTTTCACTCAACTGTTAAGGTCATGGTGGGAACAGAAATCCAAATATTTTTCTCTCAAAGGAAGTGAAAGGGGTCCAGTCCATCCTTCCTCTCCTTGCCCTGGTATACTTAGAAAATGATCACCAGAGCATGGTCATATAACCTGACTTTGGCCAACCAAATGATCTCTTCCAGGAAACTCTGGAGCATAAGAATTGGTGAAAACTTGCTGTATGTGGCCTTAGAGGTTTGGGCATGAGTATTCCATCACAGGCTCTGCATCCCTGGAGAATAGAGCTCTATCTTTTCCAGTATTCTATAGCCTCTGGAGAATCTGGAAGGGCTCCCATTGCCTTCCAGTACATTTCTAGAGTTAGTTCCACTGTTGGCAACCAAAATTCTTCACCAATCACCCACCGGTGAATGAACTAATGCATAGAACCATAGGACTGTATGTATTTTATTTGACAGTAGAGGATATGGTGTCCACGCATAGATTTGTAGCCTAGATGGTAACCAAATGGGGATGAACTCCTAATTGTATATTTTTCAATAGCACTATGGCAATATTAAATTCAAAGTGCTGTAGCTCACATTCTTTATTGAAGCAGAAACTTCCTCCAGCCAAGTCCTTATCAATAAACATAAAGTAAGAAAGTACGTTAACTTTGTCCTATAGTGAACCCTTTACATTTGTCTAATAGAATTGGGGAACAATATGACTTACAATATTGATGTAAGTAAATTCTCAGAAGTACATGGTATATTTATTATAAAATATACATTTGAAACTCTTCTTTTTTCAGCTTTATCTTATGTTTGCCAGATCCTATTTTAATATCTTTATAGAAAAGAAACCTATATTTCATATCCATTTGGGAACAGGCCAACGAAGTAATGACACCAACTAGAGATAAGAATAAGGGCAAGCAACTGACACATTTATTAACTGTTGTTTTTGACTTAGGTTGTTTTTCTGGACCAGAAGTGTCCTGAAGGAAAATCAAATCTGATGAACTTCACTTTCTATTTGGAAGCAATAATTTAATAACAAGTTATATTTGTTCAGTGGTTTAAAATTTACCAAACATTTTTAAATATAAAGAATATTGTACATATGTTTTTAATTATAAACATAATTCAAGTGTTTGAGAAATTTAAACAACTTTCATTTTCTAAGTAAAAAAGCCCCTTGAAATAAGATTCAGAGTTGCAATAGTTGAATTTGTTAGTTCAAGTATTGGTCAATGGATAGCACTAGCAGTTATTCCAATTTTAGGTTAGATGCTATAAACCATAACTAATATGTATCTGCAAAGTCAAATTATCTATTTACAGATACCTGCATGGACATTGAGTAGAGGTGTAAGAATGAAAACTGGGTAAATGAGCTTGGAAATATGTATGCAATAAAATCATTAAGTCTCTGACAAAGCCATTTCTGAGGTTCAGTTTTCCGATCTATAAAATAGGGCTAGAAATAGTAATTATTTTGACTTGTTTTGATGAAATGTCATTAAGTAGCACATGACTCCTTTCCCTGTTCACCCTTTATAGCAAAATTTATTGATTATTATCTCTACTTGTGATCTCTATGTCCTTATCTTCCATTTTCTCTTCATCTTGTTGGGTTGCTAGCTCCTTTACTGTATTGAAACTTCTCAATCAAGGTGGTCAACAAGGTGCCTTAGGCCAGTCCTACTGTATTCTCATTTTACCTCTTAGCAGCATTCAACACAGCTGATACCAGCCTTATTTAAATTGTGTGTGTGTGTGTGAATGTGTGTGTGTATGTGTGCGGCTTATATGGTTTGTTTTCAAACATTTTTGCTCATATGGTACCTAAAAGAATTTTGTAAAAATTTATAGACCCTTGAACACTTTTAGAGTTGGCACATACATTGTTCGTCATAAGTTTAAATAGTTGCTAAGGATAAAATGTCTAGTATGTTATAAATGTTGACATCTTAAAATAAAAGTTATATTGCTTTTGTGAAAGGTGCTCAGTGGAGTCTACACACCATAGAAATTTGATATTCGCCATCAACCCTTCAGAAAACGCAGAGACTTCTAATAGTTAGGAATTTTACATTGTTAAGAGCTTTTCTCTGGTACTTGTATTTTCATTCAACTTTCTGCAGAAAAATTTTCCTACTGCATTATATTTATCACTTTACCAACTTCAATGCTGCTAAATTGTGAATGGCAATTGAAGATAAATCTTAAAAGAATTCCCATTACTGTAAAGTTCTACAAATCAAGATATTCCTTTTAGACTTAGTTATTGTCATGGTTATTTACTTATAAATTTTATTAAAACAATGTAAATGTTGTATATTACAAATTTTGATGAAAATTTATTAATCCACAAAGAAAATTTTACCATACATATGAGTTCCTATGAGTTGACAAGAGCTTTATTTTTTATTCCTAATTTGTTTGTATATCCAGGGGGATACTGCTATTTGTTGTTACAATGTTCTGCGATTTAGCATCAATTTTCTCCCTAATTTTCTTTTTAAAAGATGGGAACTTTGAGCAAAACTATTTATATAAATAAGTAAATACCAAGGTTTTAAAAGTAGAACTACTGTTTAATTACTGGAAGGCTGAGTTATATGCCCCAAACCAGGTAATTTAATCACAAAAAGTGTTTTTAATGACCCACCAGCTCTCAACTCAATTTGCATGTCTTTTAAATTTGTGCAAAAAAAATATATCATGCATACCACCTGGCTTGTACCTATTAGTTGTTAACTTCATCAAACTGACATCAGTGTTTCCACTTGTTCCTGTTTGTTTGTCTAAGGTGTTTTCACACTGTGGTCACTGCACTATAGTAAAAAGGAGACAGATCAAAGTGCAAAACAGGTAACTGTGATGGGAAGTAGGGACGAAAAGCCTCTTCCCTTCACTAAGTGCGTTGCCAAGCATGTAAGTATTGGGGGCATTGAATATGAAGTTGAGAATCTGGAAATCACTTTCTATAAACTACCAATGCCTAATTTTCCCTTGAAAAAAAATCTTGACCTGCTCTGAAGACCTCTCTGGTTTCCCTCCCAACTCAGTAGCCTTTTCTTTACAGTTGCTTTGCTGACTCTTACTCCTTTGCTTATCTTGGAGATAAGAATCCTGAGCATTTCTCTTAGATCCCTTCGTTCATTCTCTTTTCTTAGCCATCTCTTTTCTAGGTGTGCTTAGTTCCAGGACTGAAGTACCTACAGTCAACTGATACACCCAAACTTACATCTCCTATCATGACCGCCCCTTAGAAGTTCAAATTCTGACTTGAATTCGCTAGGAAAACACCTAAATGGCATTCTAAATGACCATGTTGAAAAACACCTCATGATCTCAAGCAAATTTCATTGACCTGCTCTTTCCACACCTAAGAAAATGATGACTTTATTGTTCCAGTTGCTCAATCCAGAAATTTAGGACTTACTCTGGATTTTCTTTGTTCATCACCTCTTACAGCACATTCTGTCAGCATTTCCTGTGAAGCACATCCAAGTCCAACCATTTCTCTCCCACAGCTTACTGCTCTCTTCCAAGTTGGAAATGCCACCATTGTAACTTGCAGAAGCACAGTGACAGCTCTTAGCTGGCTGTTCTCCTTGCTTTTACACTGCTATCCTGCTCCCCATTCAGTGATTCATGTTTAACAATGGCGCTAAAATATCTTATAACAGTACTAACCAAACCATCTCACCTCCTAGTCTAAACAGTGTACTAAAAATCATCCTGGACTCGTTAACTGGGGGTGTGGTCTGGTCCCTGTTGCTTTCCTAATCTTCATCTCTTGCTCATTTGGCTCCAGTCACACAGAACCTCTTGTTCATAAGCACATGGAAATTCCTTCTTTAAGAGCCTTATGCTTGCTGTATTAGTCTAAATTATCTTCCTCTAGGCTATCCCATTGCTATCTAATTTTCCTCCCTCAGACCTCAGTTCACCTAATATTACTTTTTAGAGGCCTTATCTGCTAACCTTTCTATCTTTTTATCTTATTTTAACAGTCTGTTTTCTATTCAAAATGGATTCTTTTTTTCTGTTGCTATAGATCTAAATTCCCTTAAAGCTAGTATCGTTCCTGTTTTATTTGTCTCCATGTCTTTGATGTCAAAAGTGTATGAGATACACATTAGGCACCCAATATTTATTTGTTGAATAGATGCAGATATTACAGAAATGTGGCAAAAAATTCTTTACCATATTTTTTTTCAAGTGTAAGAGTATATTCCAGTGCCAGTTCTAGGGGAGAAGAAGTCAGTGTGCAGGATTAGATAGTGACTGCCATCTCCTTGTACTGTGGAGTGCTGGGCCTAGAAATGAGCTTTCATCACAAAGCAGTCATGAGCTCTGGAGTTAAATCAGGATTTAATCCCAGAACTGTCTCTAGGACTTGAAGCAATTTGTGTTATTCTTTACATCTCCATTTTTTCATATATTAAATAGAAATAATAACCTATTTGATTGCTGTAAGAATTTGAAATAATGTAGGTGACGGCCCATAGTAGCCATTACACTCACTGTTCTTATGACTGTTGAATTTGTATTGTTACTGCCCCATCTAACTTCTCTACAGTTCTTTTTATTGTCTTTATGGTCAGTGACAGCTTGCAGTTATCAATCCCCACTCCCTTACTTCAAGGCAGGGCAGATCTGGAGAACCCTGCCACAGTAAGGCAAGGCTTCTATAACTGCAAATCCAGGTGCAGGTTAAAACTGGTTTTCCCCAGACACTACCTCCTTCCTTTTCTGATGCCCAGTTCTTCACTCATAATCACTTTTTTTTTCAGGGAGCAATGCTTCTAGAAATGAAGTGTGTGTGAATCCCGTCTCAGGCTCTCCTTCTTAGGAACCTGATTAAGGCAGGGGTTATCTCTTTGGTTCCACCAGAAGATATGTACAGGTTTTATAACTGTGTGAGCTATTTTTTTTCCCCTGATATTGTCAAATCTATTTGTTATATTTATTTGAAACCTTATTATGAGTGAGAACTATTGTGTTTTTACATCAGCCTATTGATGATTGAGAAGCCATCTACCATCTACCTTCTTCCTTTAGAAGAAGGAAAAGAAAGAAGTAGTTACATCTCTCACTAGAGGACTATGGGATAAGACTCTAGAGGTTACAAATTAAGGCTTTTCTGCAATCTAACAACATATAGTTATGTATAGTTTAATGACATTTTGGTCACAGATGGATGCATATGTGGCAGTAGTCCTAATATGCTACACAACATAACTTAAGTGTGCAGCAGGCTGGATCATCTAGTTTGCATAATTATAACCATGACATTGACACATTGGCAGAATCACCTAACAACGCATTTCTTAGAATGTGTCCTAGTTGGTGAACAACACACAAACATATAGGTAGGAAGTGGACCTGATCTGAACCTCAATGATTTTACACTTAAGCAACCGCTATCAGTTTAGCCACTGCCTAAACTGGGAGGCGTGGGAAGAAATACTCAATATCTCCCAACCTTATTTCTAGAGACTGTAAAATGAGAAAAAGTTAATATAGAGCTGTTGAGAGAAGCAAATGAAATCTTGTATGTGAAAGAACTTGGTAATTATAAAACACATCATAAAGATGAGGTGTTTGAAGTATAAAAGTGACACTCTGGTTGGTTCAAGAATTGGAAGTGAAGGCCTTAAGATATTGCCCCAAAGGGTAAGCCTTTTAAAATGTGTTGAAATGGGGAAAATTGTGTTAGAGTCATATGCATTGTGTTTTAAAGAAATTATTTTTTTGTGGAAAACAGTTTTAATACATAAAAACTGTAAGGCTAAAAAAAGTATTTTGTAAATTATGTTTGTGTGTGTGTATATTACAATATCCGCTATAACTCCAACAACTTCTGAAAACTATGGAGGGGGGTAAGTTAATCATATTTCATAGGGTTTATTAGTTACAAAAAACTCTAGACCTGTTTGCATAAGTCTTTAGTTATTCAGAGATTGCACCTTGAATATTGCTGGACTCTGAAATAAGAAATGAATCCTTTCCCAGAGGCAATGGGAGACATTTTGCAAAGGAAGCTTCAATGCAAACAGGAACTACAAACTTCAAAAAATCCACAACTTGGGGGTAACTTAGAGGTTTGGGAATGAGTTCCTTGCTAGAGAAAAAGAAAGCAGCATTTCAAAGGGTATTGGGACAAAGCCAAGAAGCAAAAATGACAGGAGGCAGGAGAGGTAAGAGCAAAAGGGAGAAGGAACGGAAAGGTTAGGAAAGTGGCAGCTGGTGCTAGCTGGAGAAACCGGAAGTGGCAAAGGACCCTGGAAGAAGCAGTAAAGCATTTAAGCAGAGCAGAGGTTGGGAGGTCAGGGCTGAGGTTTACCAGGCATTAGTACCTGACAGCCACACCATCTTCAATGCCTCCTATAGGCAGGATGGGGTCCGCTGGGTCTAGGAGCTCCCACAGGGAAATGAGCTGGTTTCTCTGTTTTTAATAGAGAATAGTTTACTGTTATTACTTGTCCTCCAGTACTTGTACATCTTCAACATTCAGACGATGACTGCTCTCTAAAGTGCCTTTTTTTTTAATCATCTGAGAAGATCTGTATGTCCCTCCTTCCTGCTTCTGCTCTTCTATCCTTCAACTTGTAGGAAAGAAGTGGTAACTTAATGACTCAGTACTCAGATGTTTGAGGACCAGATATTCCAAGGACCCTGTCTATTTTTGAGTGTTCCACACTTTATACTGGGCAGTGGGGAGTGTTTAAAATTGATCATGAAGATGATGATAAAAATGAGGAACATGAGGTCACACCTGCTCTCTGTCAGGAGCTGGGCTAAGTACCTTACCTTCAATCTGAACATTCTCACAGCAAACTGCCATCAAGGAAAACCCATCAGTGATTTAATGAGAGAATGAGAATACATTACTAAATTACAACACAACAAGACAGATAATGAAAAAGCTTGGGAATGAGGGACTGGAGGTGAGTAACTGCTTCCCAGACTTTGACAAGGAGCAGCCAGGAATGTCCCTGTAACTTCAAAGTTATTTATTTCTCAAGGATTTGAGTAGTCCAAATAGATCAAGAGAAGTCCTTCTTTGAGTGTTAGCCTTGCAAGCCCCTCAAAACTCCAAATTTGAATTGTATTTTATCCCATTGAAAAACAAAAACTTCACATTGCAATCATACTACATGAGAAGGATATATGAACTGCCTAAAGGTGCAAATATTATTTATTATGCTTATATTTAACTAACAATAGTAAGTATTATTGCTTTTATTCCTTCTGCTTATTATAGGTTGGTATTAAGTTATGACTATAAAGCTCTTTGAATAAATCATTTTAATTGCCTAGCAATATGAGTGTTCATGTTAATTAAGTGGATATTTTGCACATGGCAAAGAGAAGTCTTTTGAGCATTCTCTTTGGAAAGACAGCACCATAAAACACCCTTTGTGGAATAAATGACTTTCCTATTGTCACACTAAGTAACATACAAATATGTCTGAAATTATATTTAAACATTCAATTTTGATCTTAAAACACAAGTGTATGTGGGCTTCAAATTAACTAGGATGTGCAAGGATAAAGCACCCTGTGTGAAGGAGTGTGGTGAGGAGGAAGGGGGCTTATGTAACTACAAAGAACTCAAGATTCTGCTGAGTGGTCAGTGATTCTCTGGGATTGTGTTTCCTCATGTGTTAAATGCAAGGTTGAGACTACTGTTCTCAACAGTACTACAGCCTTTTATCTGCTAAGTACTGGCATAGGACCAATCTTTTCTCTTTGAATAAACCCTGACTATGATATCCCTTCCAAATGGACATCAAGATATTAGTCTGGATAGCAGGAGAAAAGTCACAAATTTAGACATTTTGGTAAGAAAGTGGCTCTTTGTCTTCTTGGAGCTTAGATGTGTATTAGAAAGTGCAGTTTTCACTCATTTGAAAAGATTCACACCCCTATTCATTGCAGCACTATTTATAGCAGCCAAGACATGGAAACAACCTAAATGCTTCTAGATAGAGACCTGATAGGGGCTGAGAGTAGAAAATTTAGGCTATATAATCCAAAGCTGGAGGTGGAGTTAGAAATGATTAACTTAGTTGTTAAGCTAGCAAAAAAGAAAAATCCTTAAGTTCCCACTGCTATATCAAGGATCAGGCAATTACAGAAAGTATTGAGAGGTACAGACCAGAGGAGGGGCTATGGAGACAGAGGGCCATTGGAGGGACCCATTGGTCTTTAGAAATCAATCTTGTCACACCCTAGAACAGATAACAATTTCATAAAGGAATGATCCTCCTCTGCCAAAGAAGAACACTGTATCAGTACAACTGTGCACTGGTAAAACACAGCACTCCTATCTGCCTGTGACTATGCATTTGCCTCTCTCTCACTTTCTCCCTAATAAAACTGTTATTTTAAAATGTAACCTTTCCCTACCTATGTGTCTGTGTAAATACTTTTATCTCTTGGGTAAAACTTGCCATGTAGGGAAAGTGCTAGAACTTTTCTCAGAGGTAACCCAAGGACTCTCTTCTATGAGCCCAAAACTTGATCAAACCAACACCAGACTGAAGGCTGGATAAAGAAGATGTGGTGCATATGATAGTATACTACTCACCTCTGTAAAATATAAATGCTATTCAACTCTTTAAAAACCCAAATCTTGCCTTTTATGATAAAATAGATGGATGTTGAGGTGACTTTGTTAAGTGAAATCAACCAGGAGAAAGAAAAATATCAGGCAGTTTCATTCATTTGTAGAATATAAACAAAATAAACAATCTAACAAAACTAAACAAAACGAATCCTATATTCTGACAACAAAATGGTGGTTTCCATATGGGAAGGGGAAGTAGGAAGAGGACCTGGCAGAAGGAGTCAAGTTGATAGTGGTGAATGGTTATGAGGACTTTGGTACTGGGTATGATGTGGTATATACATTTATTCAGGTATGAAACTATATTCCTTAAACGTATAAAGTGCTGAAAACCAGTGGCAAAGCAATTAAAAAACTAAATTTTCAAGGAATGCACAAAAATGTATAAAAGTGAGCAACAAAAAGAAAAAAATGGCTTTCGTAGGGTGGTAGGATAATGGGTCATTTAAAATTTCTTTTTAATACATACATTACAAATCTTGTGTACTGAGTGTATATCACATACAAATATATAAATATGCATATATATATACATATACAGATATATTCAGGAAAAGGAAAAGCATTTTTTAAAAGAGAAAAGTCAGTCATGTTCATAAAGTATCATGAATGAACCAAAGTCCCTCCAACATTTGTTTTTTACTCAGTGTATTAATTTTTGTTTCATAAACACTATATCAACCACAGATCAGTATCTTGGGTGAAAAAGGTGAGTCAGAGGTTACCAAGGTATTACTCATCACTCTTCAAAGGTCATACAGATAGTGAGAGGCACAAGTGGGATTTGAACTCAGGTATTCTGCTTCCACACCTCATTCTCTTTCCCATCAGAGTTTTTGTAGCTTCTCCAGACTGCAGAAGTAGAAGAATTACAGTAATTCTACATTACAGTAACTCCAAGCATGGCTCTTCAAAAACAGATTTTTTTATTCCACTGGATCATAGTGATTGTGTGCTGATGCAATCATTTGCTTTTGCAGAGTCTGAGAGCTGGGACTGTGGCTGGTTAAACACAAGAAATGGTCCTCTTTGGTGGATTGCTATCTTTTTTGAATAGTACTTTCTTAACATAACTTTGTTAACAAAGTTCTTAACACAGCTACATACTTTATTTCTGTTAATGAACTTAATGCAACACTGGAACTAAAAGCAAGCTGGTTGGATGAGTGTAATTAAGTGTGCATGTTAGACACATGTTCTAGGTGGGTTATTTCCAGACTGAGCTCAGTTCAGTGATGTGATAATAGTTTCTTAGCCAACATGTCAGAACCTGTGCCAAGTACATGGATTGTTTTCATGGATAACTTAGGCTGCACTCCACAACAGAAGGGGCAGGGGCAAACTGGCTCTGGTGCTGGGACCTGCTGTACATTTGCATAATTAGATTGGTATGGTCTTCTTGAGAAAGTCTGACTAGGTCTGCAGTTTCCTTTAAAATAAAAAAATAGAAATAACATAGGATCCAACAATTCCACTGATAGCTATATATCTGAAAAATATGAAAACTCTGATTTTAAAGATATTGATTCCTATCTTCATAGCAGCACTATTCACTATAGCCAAGGCATAGAAATAACCTAAAAGGCTGTTGATAGGTGATTGGATGAAGTTGTAGTCTATACACGCAATAGAATACTACTCTGCTATAAATAAAAAAGATGATATTTTGCCTTTTGCTATCACATGGCTAGAACTTGAAATGATTAAGCTGAGTAAAATGAATCAGAAAGAAAAAGACAAAACTGGATGGTTTTACTTTCATGTGGAATAAAAGTAAACAGACCCAAAAAAGTGTGGAATAAAACAAAACAAACAAAACAAGAATAACTCACACTCTTAAGAAAAATATGGCTTAGCCAGAGGGGTAGGGGAGGAGAACTGTGGACAAGGGTCAAGTTGAGTTAATTTGATAGTGGTGAATGGTACTAGTGACACAGGGCTTCACAATGCGGACTAGGGCAAGATTGGCTCTCTTTCCCAAAGTCAGCTAAGTGCAAGAGTCAGCAAAACTATGCTGTAGTTTCCCACCCTTAGCCAGAAGTTACTGTCTGTGGGCAGCCCCTCCTCTGGGCACAAGTTGGTTTTGAGCCTGGAGCCAGATTGGAAGTTTCTTGCTTGTGCCTAGAGTGCTACCTGGCCTCAGAGGAAGAAAGAAGGAAGCAGAAAAAATAAAGAAGCATCCAGCAGCCAATCTCTGAAGAGAGAAGCTTTAGAGTTTTGCAGCGATTGCGTGACGGCACTGCCTCTGACTGGGCTGTGGTCACCTGAGAAGTCCCCAGGTCTAGTGTCTAAAGAGCTGTTTGTTGGTGGTGTGCATCAGCAGTTCATTAAAAAGTATGACGCTGTTTTTGGACATTTCGGTTGCTTCCATGTCCTTGCAATTATATATATATATTTTTTATTTTTGAAATATATATATATTTTTAATTTATTTATCTATATTTCACATCATTTCAATCCCTGGGGGTCACCCACCACCTCCCCCTCCCACCCGCTCCAGCTGGTCCCCATTCTCCTCTTGTGCAGTTTCATTTGGTTGACCATATATTAGTGAAACCATTTGGTTTCTGTCCCTTTCCAGCTGGCTCGTTTCTGCTAGAATGATTTCTTCTAGGTACA
>PVHY01022270.1:0-22569 GCA_004024945.1 Uropsilus gracilis
ATACTGCCTAACCAAAATCAGGATATTAAAAACACATCATCTAATCTGCAAAGCTGGTGCATATCATCAGATCAGTCAACCTCACTAACTGAGGCAGATGCATGACTGGACTCAGCCACGATCTGCCGACTGCTTCCCTGACCCACTGGTTTATAACAAGTAATAAATGGTTGCTGCTTTAAGTCCTCAAGTTTTGGGCTTGTCTTTTAAGAGGCAATAGAATTGCTAAAGCAGTTGCACCAAATAGGGTACTTTGGGCTGCAAGTAAGAGACATTTCAGCTAAAGTCCTTAATTCAGGAGGAGTTCCTAGGTCAGCAGTCTGTTAAAGCCAAGTGTTAGGAGTCTCCCGGGAAATGAAGCCAATAGTATGTGCCTGTGTGCCTATGTGTGTGTTCACGCATTTGTGCAAATTTAACTAGCTAATTAGCTAATTTGTATTTTAAGAAATTGGCTGCCATGATTATGGAGGCTGACAAGTCTAACATCTGCAGGGCAGACTAATAACTGAGGAAGGATTGATGCTGCAGCTTTAGTTGAAAGGCAGCCTGTTATAGAACCCCTTCCTCAGTCAGTCTTTTTCTCTTAGGCCTTCAACTGATTAGATGAGGCCCACTCTAATCATGGAGGTCAGTCTGCATACTTGAAGCCACTAATTTAAGTTCTAACCATATCTAAATATACCTTCATGGCAACATGATATTTAACCAAATATCTCATCTACTCAAGGGAACATAAAATTAGCCATCCCCGCTATCATGTCTCATCTATCCTTCTCTCTTTTTTAAACTTTTATTTTATTGAATTTTAAATCAATTATATATATTTTTTATTACATTGTGGTAGATCCCTAAGTTTTCTCACCACCATGTCACTGGTGAATTGTACTACTGATCCCTTGTGCTCATCCCTCTCCTGATGTTACTCCCTCATCCTTCCCCTCCCTTTAACCTTTTCTTATCCTTTTGTTTGTTTTCCCTGTGCCCCACATATAAGTGAGACCATCAAGTATTTTTCTTTTCCTTTCTGCCTTATTTCGGCTGCCATGATTCCTTCTAGTGCCATTCATGTTGCTGCAAATGACATGAGCTTGTATTTTTACTGCTGCATAATATTCCACTGCATATATATACCACAACTTTTTATCCGGTTCTCTATTTGGGGGCATTTGGTTTGTTTCCTGACTGTTCTAAATAGTGCTGCAATACACACAGGAGTGCAGGTTTCCTTTCATATTAGCGTCCTTTGGGTACCTTCTCTTTTCCCACCCTAGACATGTTGATATTACAACTTTAGCATTGTCACCCCAAGCTCATGAGTTGGCTGCTGACATTCCAGAAATCACAGTATTAAGTGATAGTGAAAAGCAGGGGAGGAGAAAGAAGATAAGAGGTATTTTCCTTGTCCATCCTTCTCTTACTAGGAAGACTGTCTTCCCATAATTCTTTAATAGACATCCCTTTATGTTTAACTGACCAGAACTAGGTCACATAATCCCTTGATACCAATCTTCAGCAAGGGGATACAGAATTCTGGGGTTCATTTAGCCCAATCAAAATTCATTCCCTGTCTGGGCGCAGTGGCATGTGCCTTTAATTCCAGCCTAGGAAGGGAGGCCGAGGCTAGGAATTACTTGAGTCCGTGGGTTCGAGATCCACCCTGGGCAACATAGCGAGACCTAGTCTCAAAAAAAAAATCTGAGTATGGTGGTGCACGCCTGTAATCCCAGCTACCTGGGAGGCTGAGGCTGGGGATCGCCTGAGTCCGAAGGATCCCAGAACTGATCCAGGATCTGGACTACTCAGAGCTGATCCTGGACTGGGACTACCCTGGGCAACATAGCGAGATCTAATCTAAAAAAAAAAAAAAGATTCATTTCCTGGAACTGGATGGATTATTGGGTTAAGGGGAAAGGCAGGCAGCTAACGGTGTAGGATAGACTTGATGCTGCTTAATGCCTGAGGAAATAACACAAGGATGACCCAGCTTCAACAGGTGCAAGGAAGAGGAATGTGTAGAGAGTTGCCTTGGGTGCCCTTAGCTTTCAAGACTCGCCCTGCACTCTTAATGGCTAATAGGACATTTAGGGGCCTCCATCTGGGCAGGCAGACAGGCAAAGAGGAGGTGGCCACCGCCAGCTGCTGCTTTCCCTGATATGACTTTCTTTTTCTATTTTTTTTGAGACCAGGTTCTGGCTATGTTGCCCAGGGTAGTCCCCATGCCGCGGACTCAAGCGGTCCCCAGCCTCAGCCTCCCAGGTAGCTGGGATTACAGGTGCCCACCACCATGCCTGGCTGCTTTGTTCGAGACCAGGTCTCACTATGTTGCCCAGGGTAGTCTCGAAAGGGCAAACTCAAGCGATCCCTGGCCTCTTGCCTCCCAGCGCTTGGACTACAGGTGTGCGACACCACGCCCTGCTTGACATGACTTTCTAGATCTGTCCCCCAGCTTCCCAGCCTGACCTCTGGCCAACCCACTGACAGCAGCCACCTGTGATTCACCTAGAAACCGAGTCTGCAAGGGGAGGCATGGAGGGTGACCCTGGAGACCTGAAGTACAGAGTGAAGGGGCAGGAGAAGAGGGAGAAGGTGGAACCTTTGACTCCAAAGCTACAGGCAGTTTAGGAGGCCAAGGAATTGTGCAAGTGGACTGAAAAGTTCCAGCTTCTTTACAGGACACCTTTGAAGCCTTTTCATGTTCTTTCTCCTACTTAAATCTCCCCATAGACCAGGGAAACAGACATCACTATATAACTTACTGTATAAATAGTGGTACAATTCCCTCATTATACAGATGAAGTCACAGAGGTTCAGAAAGAGAAAATGCCCAAGGCAACTGTATGTGCCTCCTCTGGCTGCTGTAACAATTACCATAAACTCTGTAACTTCAAACAACAAAGACTCAGTCTCTTCAGTACCAGACACTAGAGCTTCTGGAATCTAGGTGTTTGTGAAATCGGGTTAAAGGGGCAGAAGCCATCAACTGCCAAACTATAGGGAAAAAAAAAACCTTTTTAAAATGCAGCTTCTGCTCCAGCTTTTTTAACCAGATCTTTTTTACCCATTTAAGTAGCAGTTGCCACTTAAATGCAGTTTAGCAACAGGGTTTTATCAGCAAGAGAAATGAACCAGGAAAACAAAAAGTTCTTAAAGTCACAAGAGGCCAGTTATCTGACCCCCGTCACCATTCTCAGTCCCAAAGATCCCAAAAACACATGTCCAAGATGGCGCCCTTTGCCCCTCTAAACCTGAGGCAGGCACTCTGCAAGGTCCAGTCCTTCTCCAGCATCTTCTCTTTGCTTCTTCTCTCTCCAGTGTCCTACGCTGCTCCACTTCTCCAAGGTGTGTCAAACTTTTTCCATAGTTGCTGATGCACAAATCAGTTCCACATCCCTGTCCATCTCCAGGTACCAGCTCACTGTGCCAACTTGCTGCTGTGCCACACTCTCCACACTGGCTACTCTTGTGCTGGCCACCATGGCTCCTTACCATCTCCAGCTTACTCTTCCAGGAGGCTTACCCTGGCCAGGCCACATGGGCCTGTTCTCTCAGTCCGCCATTCTCGTCTCCTTCCATTTTCCTTTCTTCACTTCCTTTTTTTTTTTTTTTGAGACTAGGTCTTGCTATTTTTGCTGGTGGAACCACAGGCTCTCGTTGCCTGGGGTACCACAGACTCAAGCAATTCCCAGCCTCAGCTTCCCAGGTAGCTGGGATTACAGGCACACGCCACCACACCCAGCTATTTTTTTGGAACTAGGTCTTGCTACGGGCCCCAGGCGGGACTCGAACTGTGATCCCTAGCCCCGGCCGCTTCATAGGCTGAAGCTTACAGGCACAAGCCACCGTGCCCAGCCCGGCACCAACAATTTCTAACTGCATTACTCACAACTCTGTATCATTTGGAGGCCTCCTTAATATTGCAGGCTTCGAGGTGGAATCCCAACCTCTTCCAGCTTCTAGAGGCCACCTGCATTCCTTGGCTTGTGACCTGCCCCTGTCTTCAGGGCCAGCGTTTCCCCACCTCTCTGCTGGCATGGTCTCCTGGCCTTTCCTCCCTCTGATCCCCCTGGCTCCCTCTTCTCAGCGCCCTGTGTTGACCCTGGGCCTACTGAACAATGCAGGATCATCTTCTCTTGAGATCCCAAACTTCATCCCATCTGCAAAGTCCCTTTGGTCACAGAAGGTGGCATAGTCACAGCTTGTGGGCACCAGGAGATGGACATTGGGGGGAGCCATGATTCAGTTTGACAGTCAGCCAGTGAGGGGTGATGGGGAAGTTCTGCACCCCCTATATTCCCCTGTGCTTTTCCCTTGGGAACCCTCACCATGACCAACAAATCCTGTCTGTGTCCAGCACACTTGGTGGCAACAGTCCAGTGGCTCCTACATGTGCCCACTTTAGGTAAAGATGGACAGGTGGGGCCTCAAGCTTGGCTTCACCACCTCGTTAGGTGGCTCAGGGTCCTGCGGGGAAGAGGGACAGTACCATCTCTCCCTATCTCTCACCACCAGCTCCTAGGGCCTTGCTTGGAAGGGACATGTTAGTTTCACCACAGCCTGCTGGCTAGTAGGAGGCGGTGCCCCCCAGGGAGAGACGGTATGGTCAGTGGAGGGAAGAGGAGACACCAGGTAGGCCCAACAGTTAGGGGGGCTTCAGGGAGGAGGGGAGCCCCTGATTTGGGCTTACAAAGGAATTTGTTGACAGTTATCCTGGGTGTGGCCATAAGAGAAGCCTCGTTGGGGGCAAAGGCTTCAGCATTTGGAGGGAAAGCAAAACTGTGCTTTATCTACAAAAAGAAGGAAGGGAAATGTGGGAGCCCATCTCAGAGATGAGAAACTTGCAATCTAAATCTTTGCAAGTTAAGCTCTCTGCCCCCCGCAGGAGGAACAATTTGGGAGCTGACCAGAAGAATCAGGGGACCCCTAGGGGCGTAGCTCTCCGGACCCCAGGCATAAGAGTGCTGAAGTCATGAACTGCATCTTTATTAAGAAAATGTAGGAGGCCCCGCCGTCAGATTCTGTATTTTAATTAGACTCTCTGTGGAGAGTCACTGAGATACTAGAATGAGTCCGAGGCAAGGAAAACTGGGAGAACCAGATAAGCTTTACAACCAAGGAATAACCTTGGGTGACTTGTAACCAACTTTAATTATCCTGATTCCCTAAAAATGATTGCTTAGGAATGTTTAGTAGTACCTAATGATAATCTATTTTCTCTTAAGATACTGATTTCTGTCTTTCGCGTTATAGTCCTCACACGCTCATGATAATTACCCTCACGCGGTCATTCCTGCCTCTCACTGAAATAATGCACCCACTACTCACAAGGTGCCCCTCCTGATAGAATGTCGAAATAGCTCGTTTAAACAACATAAAAAGTGGCTTGCAGACCTAGAATAAAGCAGCAGATTCCTCGCTCACTGAATTCGTGTCTGTGACCATCATTCGCCTGCCTGAAGTTTCTCCTGTCTGCCTGAAGCCCGCACTCAGTGATCTTTCTTGCACGGCCGGTCCGTAGCAGGGAAAGAAGTAGGTGATTCACGAAGGCTGGGTGGACTGGGGGACTCCTGCACGGTGGCTCTTTGCCTGGGGTCTACTGATTCCTTGGGTTTGGCCAGAAATAAACAATCTTCTGATTCACCCTTAACTGTTTCCTCCACGCTGTACAGGCAGACCACAGCGGGGTGTGTGTGTATGTGTGTGTGTGTGTGTGTGTGTGTGTGTGGCTGTGGCGTCACCAGACATCACAGATGGTATCACATTTTGCATGTTGAAGCAACTTCAGAAAATACTACTTTTACTTATTGCTGCTTCAGCATCATGATAGAACGAGACTGGACTCTTCACTTTAACCAGAACTCAGGGGCTGGGTTAATGGGTGGGGGCCCTGGGAGATGCAGCTGAGGCATCTCTGTGAGTCTGCTGAGGTCTGGGGGGGGTTGTCAGTTCCTTGGGGGGCTCCATCTGTCATAGCCAGGGCACCTGCTCAGGTGAGGGGAGAGGGACTGTAGCTTGGTCCAGGGCTCAGCTGGGGTGGGAAGTGTATAAGAGGAACACGGAGCACCTTCTATCGGAAGGTGAGGAAATGCACAAACAAGCAGAACACAAACCAGAAGAAGAACACATTGGTTGAGCATGTCAAAGAAACCTCAAAGTGAATTGGGAGAGCTCCGAATGGCCAAAAGTGGAACAGGTTGAAAAGCAAGATAAAGTCACTTGGGGTCATAACTGTAAGTCTCTCTCTCTCTCTCTCTCTCTTTCTCCCCATGAGCCAAAATTTCCTTGAATACCAGAGTAAATAGGAAGAAAAGACCATTCTCCTGTGCCAAAGGATTAAACAAAAAATTCTACCGTCATTTGATTCTATAAGAGCAAAACCTCCCACTCCATCAGTATGGACTGCAGAGTGACTCCCTTCCAAAGATGACAGTCACTAATGAGAAAACACAAAGGAAGAGCTTTATTGTGTAGAAATCAGACAAACACAACCTTAGGAGATCAAGGTCAACATCAACAGTGATGTTGATGGTGTATAGCCTTGATAAGGTGGGCTGAGAATGTAACTTTTCCTCTGTGATCACCCCCAAACTCATCTGATCACCATACAATACCACACAGATGATAACAGATAACAAAATCTCCCCTGGGGATTTCTAAAGGTATCAGTTACCAATAACAATGAAAGGCTGAAAACAATCACAAGAGGAGGCTAAGCTGAAGGCTACCAGAAGCAATGTAATGTCCTGCATGTGATCTGGGAACAGAAAAAGACCATTAGGTAAAACTAAGGAGATGTGAATAAAGTATGGGTTTTGGTCAATAATAGTACACCATGACAGCAAAGCATCACTTAACATTTTGGTCAATGACAGATCACATGTGTGACGGTAGCCCCAAAGGGCTTTATCCTATGACCTAGGTGTGCAGTAGGTGATACATTTGTGTTCACGCAGCTACACTCTGTGATGTCTGCACAATGATTAATCACCTAGTGAAGCGTTTCTCAGACTCTATCCCCAGTGTTGAGTGACGCATATATGTATTAATTTATGAACTTAGCAAACAATAGAAGATGCGAATGAAAAGGGACTCGGGCATAGGAGGTATTAGGGACATCTGTCTGCCAACCTAGGGCTGCTCTCAAAAGCAAAGACCATTGGTTAAAAAATAAAACTGGATTCGACATCTCTCCATGGTTTCGTGCTACGGAGAAAAGTAAGTCAGCACAGCTTCAAGTTAGAAGACCTGAGTCGGAGTTTTCTTTGCCATGAACATTCATTTGATCTTGTGGGACAATGAAAACGCTCTAGGGCCTGGCAAGGTGGCTTGTGTCTGTAAGCTTCAGCCTATGAAGCAGCCTGGGGCTAGGGATTGCGGTTCAGTCCCACCTGGGGCCCGTAGCGAGACCTAGTTCTAAAAAATAGCTGGGCGTGGTGGTGCACGCCTGTAATCCCAGCTACCTGGGAAGCTGAAGCTGGGAATTGCTTGAGTCTGTGGTACCCCGGGCAACGAGAGCCTGTGGTTCCACAGGCAAAAATAGCGAGACCTAGTTAAAAAAAAAAGAAAGAAAACGCTCTAGAGATTATTTATTTATTTATAAAGTTATGGTATGGTATTTATTTATAAAGTTATACATAGATACCTACATATGTATACACACACACATATAAGTATTGTGGGAGCCAATACCTCAGAATATAGTACATGGTATCTTATGAATGGGGGGGGGGAATCACACTGCAGAAAAGATTCTAGAATAGTGTGTACTCTATTAGAAGGAATAGTCTCCTACCTCAGCAGCCAGCTAAGACCCCAGAGAGCCAAGAGTGTGCTTCCGTTGAGAGAACAGCCAGCTCAGGCCCCTTGAAGACATGTGGGTTCTTAGAAACACTGCAAGTTCCCAGGGAGGAAAAAGTTGCTCTCCCAAGTGATAAAGGTCAGAAAGGGAATTCTTCCTTGAGAAGGACTGAGGGTCAACCAGCCCATCCTATGAAGCCCTTCAGCTGATTAGCTGAGACTCAGTTCCACTAGGCTCTCATCAGCCTAACGGGTGAAATGCTAAACTTGACCCTCAAGAGCTGGAAAAGGTTGCACCAATGTTTGGTCCTGCTGACGCTCAGTCAGGTTGACACATTCACCATCATGACCACAGACGGGTGATCTGTCACTGCTTCCTCTCTCTGACCCCTGTGGTCACAATATTCAGGCCCAGATGAACACCCGTCCTCAAAGCACTTGGTCATCTTGAACATGTGGCCCAGGGAGACTGTAACGGGACAGCTGTTATGGCCAGCTGCGGAGCTCAGCTGCGAGCCCTCTTTGCCTGTGGGAATCCCTACTGAGAGAACCCCCAAGGCCAAACAGGGGCCACAACCCCGCCTGGGAAGTCCCCACTCTGTGAAGCCCCAAAGACCACTGTGATCCCCAAAGTGTCAAGGGGAGCCCCAATATGTGAACCTCCAAAACTAATACGGGATTTCCAATTTGCCTGACAGAGCCCATGCACTGTCAAAAGTCCACCCCAAAAGTCAAAGTGGGATATATCACGTTTCCGATGGGGTTCCCCAAGTAGCCCAAGGGAGCTGCCAAACTGAACCCCAAACATCAAAATGGGGTCTCCCAATTTTCCCATTTGGACCCCTAATTTGCCTGAGGGAGCCCTGTGAACACCCACTGGCCAAAGTGGGGCCTCCCGCCCTAGCCAGGGGAGCCCCCACTTGGGGCCAGGATGGGTTCACCCCATGAAACCCCCACTGGCTAAAGTGGGGACTCCCGCCCTGGGTGCCCTCCTGGTGTTTGCTATTAGCCGCCGGCAAGCATGGGGCCGGGGTTCCATTGCTCCCACAGGCCGGCCTGTCTTCCGGCAGCTGCTTCAGCTGCTCCCAGGAGGCCGAGTGGAAACCACCCTGGCTGCGGGTTGAGGGGCAGGATGAGGGGCGGGATGAGGGGCGGGATGAGGGTATGTCCCCTTCTCCTCCTTGACTCTGGTCACTCCAGCTCCTCCTTCACTGCCAGTCGCTGGTCAATTTTTAGCCCACTGGACTCTTCCTTTTCTTTCCCGGAGCCAGGTCCTTTTCCCAGTTGAGGACGTGTTTCCTGGGGACGCGGTGGCCTGTGACAAGGCTTTTTCTTTCACGCTCATTCTGCGGTTGATCAGCATCTCCCTCTTCTACCAGTCCCCCTGCATGACTTCACCGATCAGTGCGGGGTTTCTGCAGCTTCTCCGTCTTCTGTAATGCTCTCCTCTGTCCTGGCGGATGGCTTCGGAAAGCCTCCCCATGGGGCGCTGCACCAGCTCCTCTCCCAGCCCCGTCAGCTCCTGCTCGTGCACGTCCTTCCCAGCCTCCCTGGATCAGTTGTTGAAGGTGCAGCAGCAGCTCCCACGTTCCTGGATGCGGTTTCTCAGATTCACATGAGCTTCCGCTGTTCACTTGCCGAGGCTGCAATTCTCCAGTTGATCCTCGAGTGTGAACAGGCTGGTCACGTGCTTCCAGCAGACTTTTCAAAGACATTCTGGACCCATGTGAGGGACTGCGGGTCTTCCTCTGTGCAGGGGTCCAGGGGACCCACCATGACGAAAGTGTGGGGCTGGCTGGCTGAATTCCCTGCAGGTGGGGTGTGGAGGCAGAGTAAGAGCTGTGCCTTAAAGGAACACCTTTATCTTTCTCGTCCTCTCTGGCACACTAGAGATGGTTACCGGCAAGTCTCTTATCTGTGGTGACAGCCCCCTAGCCTCCTGGGAATGTCCCACCAAAGAGACACAAGAGACATGTCCTTGGAACGATAAAACTGTTGACCCCGTGGGTGTTTTTCCTGTAACCCCCAACCTCCTGTCATATGTCACGTGTCATGGGATCCTGGTTCTTTTTCCTTCCTCATTACTTCCTTGTGATCATTCCTAGCCAAGGTATAAAGGTGACCCCAACTCCTGATAAAGGCAGATTTGGACATGCTCCCCAAATCCCTGATCTACGAGCTGGCCTCAAGGGTCGCTATCAATCTCTGTCGTCTCATTCTCCTTCTTTCCCGCACAGGACGCCTAACACTGTAGGTGGGATCCAGGTTCTCCTTGGTGTCAGAAAGCTCCAGGGTGTGGCCCACAAGATAGGTCCTTCCCTGCCATTGCCTGGATGTTGCCTGGCTGGTCTTGGTAAGACGGTGCACAGCAATTGTAGAAACTTGTATGACTTCCCCAGGGTGGTATTCACGGCAGGGTCCTTTCGGGGCCAGCTGGTCTACCCCAGACCGCACTAGCTGGGCCACTTTGGAGCATGTTGGTTCACCTCAGCGGCAGCATGCTGCGTCCTTGGTGGCCTGTTGTGGAGCCCAGCAGCCTGTGATGGGTCAGTTTTTTGTTTTAATTTTTATTTATTTTTTAACTTTTTAAGTTTCTTATGACATCGGTCATCATTGGTGTTTGTGTCCCTGGGAATGCCTTCCTTTCCCCCTGACCACACCCTCCGATCACTCAGACACCTCTCTCCTTGCGTTGGTTGGTCTATTTTAGCCCATTTGTTGTGACTCGTGGGTTGCTCAACAAAAACACAAGGACTCCGGTTGAACTTCAAAGCTGTAGGTTTATTACTGGGGCACCAGGGCCCCCAAACCAGCTAGGCAAGAGAGACCCCGAGCCGTCTCTCTTACAACCTTATACAGGGCAAAATCACCACTGTCCCCTCAGCATGAAGGAAGCAAGCAAGTCTAGGATACATTCCCATAACTACAAGACACGTTCCCATGTTGCCATAATGGTGGGACACATTCCCATAACTGTGGGTTTCCAATAATGCTGAATGCTAACATCCATCATCTATCAGGAGGACAATGCTGGCATCCATCCTCCATCAGGTGGACAACGCTGTTGTCAGGAACAACCAGGAATAAGGGGAGGCAGAAACAGGATGTTGGACCAGCCAGCCGTGGAGGGTCCTTTCCACTGAGGGCAGGGAGAGGATGCTGATCTCAAAATGGTGGCTTTAAACAAAATGGAGTCAGTCTGTTCCCAACACCATTGGGCTCTTCCTTTTCTTGGGCTGTGTCCTCTTCCTGGGTGAGGGTCTGAGCTCCTGGGACATGGAAAACTGTGCCATGATTTTCAGCCTTAACTTTGCATTGGGCAAGCCAGCCTGGGCTCATTTGGAGTCTATCAATGCCTCCTCACTCTTGCTGACTGTCTCCTCTGACCTGATCTCTGAGCCATTTTGCTGCTTCCTTGCCTTATAGTTCTGGCCTCTGGCTTAAGGGGCCTTGCTCCCAGCCATTGTCTACAGAGAAGTTCCCCCATGGGAACAGGCATCTGAAGATGGCCAGAGTGGCTTGTCTCTTCTCCCTCAGTTTGCAGCTTTGCTATGGAGCTGATGCCATGTGTGACCTTCCTCACCTGGGGAAAGGGGAGGGATGCCTTGCTCTCTTAGAAGGCATTTCTGAGGCTGCAAGGTATGATTGTGTGACAAGTCAACACAATAGTTGGGTCTCCCAGTCCTGTATTCAGTTGCTCTCTCCATGTTCTTCTTTGCATCCTGTCTAGGAGATGTGTGTGTCGAGGATCTTTAGCCGTTCCCTCACCCACTCTGTGTCTGTAGCTGGATTAGTGGTGCTTTTCATATTCTTGTTGAGGACTGATACAGTGCGAGTAACACAGAGTGGTGGGTGTGATCAACCTCCCTGTCCCCGCCCCTGCCCCTTCCCCCCTCCTCCCCCATGTGCCTACTCTTACCTACTCTTACCCAGAGTTCTCTGAGTTCAGGGGTCCACCTCCCGGCTGGATCAGTATGTGCCCTCAGGTTCACTCCAATTCCACTGCTTGAACTTGTAGCTCTGAGCAGGCTCCCCTGGAGACCGCTGGTCTTGGGCTGCAGCCTCAGGCTGGTGACTGCGGTATGTGCTCCCATCTCGAGGCAGCCTGGGGAGCGGGGTAAGGTGTCAGACTTGGTGCTGTGGTTGGGGGTCAGCGCCAGCGTGTGCCCAAGTGAGGATGATTTTGGACCCAGCAGGCCCAAGCATGGTTGTGTGCAGCTGGTGAAGCTGACAGCCCCACCCAGGCTAGTGAACTCTGGGCTCTGCCCCTGACCTGAGCACGCCCATTCTGGGTGTGCTGAGACATTCTGGTTGACCCTGGCTGTCCCAGGCGGAGTTTGGGTGGGGCCGGCTAGTCAACTTTGGCAGCCCAACCGGTTAATTCTGGGGTCTGCTGGAGGACCCTGCAGTCGCACTTGGGCCAGCTGGTCAACTGTGGCCTCAGGATGGTCATTTTGAGCATGCCAGCTTCACTCCAGCAGTCCCAAGTTTGGTATACACAGGAGTGGCCCCGTGGGGCTTGCTTGCCCACCTCAGCAACTGCAGACTGTGTCTGTTTAGGGCCTTCTGGTCCTCCCACACAGCCCCAGGCTACTTCCTGGTGGAGTTTACTGGTAACCCTGGAAGGCCCTGGCTTGTTGGTTCCAAGGCTTCATTGTGGACACCAGCATCCACGCAAAGTGTCTCTTTGGGGCCCATGGGTAACATCAGCAGCTCCAGGCCAGTCCACTTAGCACCTGTTGGTCAGTCCCTTCAGTCCTGTGTTCTTCCTCACGTAGCTGACAAGCTGACCCCACATCCCACATCGGGATCCACTGGAGCCTTCTGGTCAACCCCTGCACCCCCAGGCTACTTCCTGAGGGAACTGGCTGCTGGACTCGTGCAGCCTCTGGCTTTGTTATTGGGAGAAAAGGGCAAAAGCCAACAAGCCAAAGGGAAAATGCAGCACTTTCAAAATTCTGGCTTCTGTCAGGTTGGTTCCTCCTGCTTGTGTGGCAGTTACAAAACAAAGGTTTAAAAAGCAAATAAAACAGGATCTATTGACAAAAGGGAGAAAGCAAACAAGCAAAGAGTCCCTGAGACTAGGAGGCCCCCGGTTTTCTTAACATAGTTTAGTCCAAGTCTCTCAATCCAAAGCTGCATATATGTTTTCGTGTGTGTGTGTGTGTGTGTGTGTGTGTATGAGTGTGTGTATGGGGGGGTTTTCAGGATGAGCATCCAAGAAAATGGCACCTCCAAACCTTTCCAGCAACTTCAGACCAGCTATTCCAGTCCGTTTTCATCTCATTAGAGGATCCAGGTTTTCAGCTTCTAAACAGCCACTTCTTCCAAGTGACTTCCTGCTTCCTCTGGCGCTCAGTCACCAGGACTCTGGGGCAGGAGCCTGTGGCTTCCTGCTTCCTGCTCTCACCCCTCTCAGCATGTGGCTCCTTTCTCTCTTGCACCACAGGCAGCAGTCTTATGCTGTTCAGCCTCAGACCACACTCCTGCATGCTTCAAGCTTCCCAGGAGGTTTCCTGCCATACTCCACCCCCCAAGGCAAAATGGCACAACACCCATCCCGCTGCTTCACAGAGACTGCATCGCAGCCCCAGCATTTCAGCCATGTCATCCCCTATCAGTTTGTTGGCCCTGAAGCTTCCCAGTGGACACCAGCATCCAGAGACAGGTTTTCCTTGGATTCATCTTGTTGATCCCCACAGTCCCAGGCTGAGTCCTTTTTTGCCTGCTGTTTTGTGGGGCATGGACGCAGGTTGGGAGATCTGCCTTAGGTAAAAGGTGCCAGAAGCTGTGAGCTGAGACAGGTTCAGGACTCAGGCTGCGGGTGAAGAAAATTTCATTCCACTCAGAAGGCTCCAACAGGTCCAGTTGTGGGATGTGGGGTCATCCACTCTTTCATTCCACTTCAGAACACTGAAGATGGAAGGGCATGATTGACCTCCAGTGGGTAGCAGTATCGCCATTCCTCCAATATTTATTAAGAAACATTCCTTGGGAGATACCAACAAATTTATGGGTGAATCCCCTGTCCCCAAGTATTTCATGGAAACTAATATTTTGCCCAATTTTATTGTGCATTAGCCATTTGCCTCCCTCGTTTAACTAGTTGTAAAACATTCTCTTGGTTCTATAAATATTGGTTGCCAGGAAATGAACTTGCTGTTAGGTGCATGAGTCCAATAATCCCTCAGCCTCTGCAACTGAGCAATCTCTCTCATTGTCCTTTCTCACACCCTGCAGCTGGCTCTTTGCAAAAGGAACATCTTTCTCACCCCCTCTGGCACACTAGCGGTGGTCACCAGCACATCTCTTACCTGTGACACAGCTTCCTAACCTCTTTGGAATGTCCCAGGAGACATATGCCTAAAGGGTAATGACAGTTCCCCACAGGTATATTCTGTTAACACCCGTCCCCCTGCTATATGTCATGTATGCTTTGGGAATCAGATTGCTCCTTATTAGCAACCTCTGGGCTGTGGCCTTGGGGGCCCCTGGTCCATCCCTGTAGAGTCTTCATGTGTTCCTTCTATACCTCCTGATCATCCTAGAAGCTACAGACACCTCTGTGTTCTGCTGGTTGTAATTGCACCCCCAGGTAGCATCAATTTGGAGCCTACTTTTTTGGTGCTGTAGCCTCAGGCTGGATTTACTGTGTGCTCGCTCATCAGACAACCCTGATGGGGGTCAGATTATTTGCTGCCAGCCTTATTCTATGGCCTACTGGGATTCCTCACGTATGTGCTTCATCATTGACCAAATGTTCAGTGACACTAGACTATAATGACGACACCATACTTTATTAACATTTTTTAGTTTCAACTAACTGCTCTTTTTCTGTGCCCTGATCACCTCTGGGACACTTCACTGCATCTAGTTTCCATCTGTTTAGTGTTCTCTTAGCTGAGACCGTTTCTCAGGCTACCATTGTTTTTGGGAGATGATAACTACAGAAATACGGATGAGGGATTTTGTCGCTCCTCCATAAATATAACCTGTGTTATATTTATGGTGACTCGGTGAGTTTGTAGGTGGTCATAGAAGGAAAGTAGCATTTTCAGCCCATCTTATCAAGGGTCTGCACCATCAACTTATTTTATCACTCTTGAGTTGACCGTAAATAGCTAATTTTGTGTTTATCAGGTTTCTCCACTATGAAGTTTCTCCTGCAATTTTTCCTATTCAATGACTGTCATGTTTGGAGTCATTGTGTGCAATCTACACTCAGGGGGTGGGAAGTTTGGAAGAATGGGATTTCCATATAGGAGAACGTCTTTTTCTTCCTATTAACTGAAGCACCCAAGGAGATTTTGGCAGAGAGAGAGAGATTTTGGGTTATGACCCCAAATTGCCTTATTTTGCTTTCAACCTCTTCCAGTTTTGGCCATTGGAAGCTCTTTCAATTCACTTAAGAGGTTTCTTTGACACACCCAACCAATGTGTTCTTTTATTTTTCACTTGTTTGTGCATTTGCTTACTTTCAAACACAAGATACTCCAGGTTCATCTTGTACACTTCATGCCCCACTTCTAGAGTCAGCCAAGTCTTTGCGGACCCCTGCTCCCTATTACTGGAAGGGATATTTGATACAAGAGCTGGACACTTAGTGTGCTCATTGCCACTAGGGCATCACTACACTGGGCATTCTCAGTGGACTGAGTCTATATAACCACTCATTATCCACATTAGATTAGACAGTTACTACTGAGGTCTCCAACACTCATTCATCTGGAAAATTCTATTTCTTACATTTGTAAATGAGATACAATAGCTACATAACACAAGTTTAAAGTGTAGAACATGAGTCAATTTTTGTATATTATGAAATGATGGCAATCAACCTAATTAACATTCATCATTTTGGGGCAATGAGAACTTTGAAGATTTATTCTCTTAGTATCTTTCAAATACCTAAGGTGGTATTAATAACTATATTCACCACACTGCACATATGTCTTCAGGACTTTTTAAAAGCTTTTGCCCACGGGCCCCTCCATGAATTGTTCTAACCTACCCTTTTTTTGTTACGTGTAATCTTCCATACCAACAGAGAGAAATTCTGATCCCATCAGCCAACATCCATGTCCTTAACTATTCAGGTCCAGTAGACATGTATAGCAGGATTGCAACTATTAACCTGCATTGCGGTGGAAAACAACTTTATCAAGTAGAATACAGTTCTCTATATACTTTCTTCTACCTTTAGTTTTACATAATCCATTTGTTTCCTTTGGTCAGAACTTGACCCTTATATTCTTTAGTTGGTTATTTAACCAGTTTGTAATACAACAAGATTCTCTTGTTTCAATGATCATTCTTTCCTGGAGAACCCGGATTTCCTACTCATTTTTAAAATTGTGTTATAGACTTCTATGGGTTTTGACAAATGGTTCATGGCATATTCAATATTATGGTGTCACATAGTGCGTTTTAACCTCCTAAAAATTCCCAAAATTCCCTGTATGAGACCTATTCTGTTCCCTCCCTACTTTCCTTTACTACTTAGATTGTTCTGTTTTCCAAGATGTCATCTAATTGGAATCATACAGTTTGGACTTTTTAGTCTGACTTCTTTACTTTCAATAGGCATTTCAGATCTTCCCATATCATTTTACCCCTCGAAAGCTCATGTCTTATCACGGAAGAATAGTCCAATTTAAGGGTGGATCACAGAGTTTATTTTTCCTTTCACTCACTAAATTACATCTTGGTTGCTTCCAATCTTTTGGCAATAGTGAGCAAAGGTGTCATAAACATTCCCGTGCAGGTTTTTTGTGAAGATAAGATTTGAATGGAATTGGGAAAATACCTAGAGGAATGACTGTTGGGTCCTATGGTAAAACTAGATTTAACTTTGTAAAAAATCTGCCAAACTGTCTTGGTCTCTGCCAAATATGTCCAAGGTCATTGCTCCATTTTGCATTTCCACTGGCCATGAGTGAGCATTCTTGTTGACCCACATCCTCACCAGCATGTGTTATTGTCAGATCTTCAGATATTAGTTATTCCAATATATGTGTCATGGTACCTCATTCTTTTAACTTGTCACTTCCTAATGACAAGTGATGTTGAGCATAAAGAACATAAGAGTTCTTTATATATTTTGGATAAAAGCCCTTTTTCAGATATATGTTTTGCTGATCTTTTCTCCCAACTTGGGATTTGTCTCTTCATTCTTATAATAATGTCTTAGAAACAGAGCAGAATTTTTTTCATTTTAATAGGTATAACTTAAAATTTTTTTTTAATGGAGCATACTTTTGGAATCATATTTGAAAATTCCAGCATCACTAAGATCTCCTTCCATTATTTCCTGTAAGTTTTATAGTATTGCATTTAGGTCTATAATATCTTGAATTCAAATACATATGAGGTCTGTGCATACATTTTCTTTAATACAGTTGTCCATTTTCTAGCATCATTTGTCAAAAAAACTATCTTTTCTCTACTTAAATGTCCTTGATCCTTTGCCAAAGTATCAGTTTAATCTGCTTATATGGATCTAATTTCTGGATCTCTATTTTCTTGCCTTGGTCTCTGTGTCTGTACCTTTTGCAGAGCTTGGTTTTCTTGGATACACTAGCATTCGAGTATCTCTTTGAGAAGCTAGCATCATTCCCCCAAATTTGTTCTTTTTAAAAAATTTTTTTATCATTTTGTTGTTTACATATTTATGTATATATGTGTACATATATGTATATGTGTATATATGATGTAATATTATTACATTATTGTTTTCCCTAGGGTTCTCCCTCCATTTTATCACCCAAGAACAAGTAGTTGCAGAGAGAAACTTTCTTTCATATAAAATTCCATTCATGTAAAATTAATCATCTTGGACTGTTCTTCCCTTAGGTGGATACAACTTAGAGAAGTCTTGTATTTGAAAGCAAGATGTGGACTATTCTGTGAAGTAGACTTGGAAACAAGACTGTCTTATTTTCAATGTTTGGATGTTTTGGCTCAGTTTTTGACTAAAGCTATACAAAGCTGTAGATGTAACAATATATTTCTAAATTTCAAGATGAATAAAAGAAGACAAACAATTATTTAGCTTTAGCAAATAGCAGAAGCATCCGTTCAAATGATAAACCCAAAGTCTGTCGCTAAAAAAAAAAATGAGATGATCTTGCCCACACCTGCTTGGCTAGCAGGAAGCCTGTATCTTCATCGTTAAGCTTTCTGTTATAACTGCAATGGGCTCTTAAGACCCTTTAAAAAGTTCATCCTAGTTCCTTTTAACCTGCCAAGGAGCAGGGAGGGAATTAAAGTGGTGGTGGTTTGCATGAGCTTGACTTGACTGGGTCTGATAATGAAAGGGAATTCTGTCACTTAGGAAAATTTGGAGTCGAATAAGATAGAGTAACAATGTTCAACTGTGATCGTTCATCAAAGGCTACGTGGTCTTAGGATTTAGCTTGTTTTCTCCCTAGCATCTTCTACTCTTTTCAACTGTGAAACATGACACTTGGGAAGGGGGTCTAAATGTCTCCTTTGAGAATTAGAAAATGCACCAGGAGTCCCTCTGGCCTTCCTGTTACTCCAGCCGCGATGTCCCCGCGACCCCACCCCGCGCCACCAGATGGCGCCCTGCGCTTCCTGCGCGTTTGGGCTGCCCCACGAGCTCCTCCTTCCGGTGGGCTGCCGGTCAGCTGACTTGCCCGCCTTTTTCCCACGATACCTGCTCTGCCCACAAGAGGGCGTGCTCACTTGTCAGCGCTTTCATGATGCCCCCGGGGCCTCTGCTGCCTGCGAGCCCGGCTGTGGCCCCGTTTGCTGTTCTACTTGCCTGCGGTTGGCACAGGGCGGGGACCGGAGGCTACCAGCCGCACTCGGACGGGTGGAAAGAGCACCCCGCGACGCCCGCGGGTTCCTGGGACCCGCCCCTCCTTGGGGCGTTTCTAGCGCCGTAGGCGGGACGGGTCCTCGCTTGGGCCAAGCCGGAGCGCGTTGCTAGGCAGCGCTGCGGTGCAGAAACGACGTGCCTGACAGCATGGATAAGGCAAGACTGCAGCGGTTTTTTCCCTCCCTGTTCACTCTTCCACGCTGTTCCAAGCCGGGGGGCGTGTCCCTGCTAGAGCCCAGCGCTGTCCCCAAGCTCCTGTCCTGTCTCATCCCTGCTACGTCACTATTACTTACAGCAATATGAAGGCAGGCCTGGCGTGGTGGCGCGCGTCTGTAATCCAAGCAGTTGGGAGGCAGGAGGCCAGGGATCGCTTGAGTCCGCGGGTTTGAAACTACCCCGGGCAACATAGCGAGACCTGGTATCAATCAATTAATCAATCAATCAATCAGTCAATCAATCAATCAATCACTCAATCAATCACTCAGTCAACCAACCAACCAACATTAGAGCTTATATTTAAAAAATGGAGACTCGGAAAGAGTCTCCTAAATAAACTTACAAAGCAGAGAAAACAAAAGTTAGTATTCCCACCTTTCCTTCCCCCCTTCCTGTCTGTATATGGATGACAACTGTTAAAAAGCCTGAACAACACCCCGGTATGGAAGTTTCTAGAGGCTCTAATTGGAAAATGTAGAATAGATTGCATATCGATTAGTTATGGAGACCAATAGCCCCAACGTCCTCAGGGTGATAATAGGACACCAGGAAGGAGAACAGTGCTTCTTGGAATGATTTTCTGGTTTTCTTTTTCCATAAAATAGCTAAGATGGGATTACTCCAGGATTTTTAAAATTTTCCATTGAAAGTTCAACAAGCCTTCAAATACTTTTATCGTAAAGTCTATAGTCTTCCTAGGCAAGTTTTCTAGTTACAAGAAGCTAGGGAGTTATTTTCTTATGGGTTCATAGAAATGTGCTACATACATACACACACTATGCACAAATGTGGGTGATTAATTATGCATCAGCTTCTGCATCTTATCCCCATGACAACCAGATAAGCTAAGGGACAAGCATATTCCTTAGATTGCATATTTACATTTAGTTCTCATTAATTCACTATCAGGTTCTCTTTCTTCTTTTTATTTCAGTTCCTCAAAACACGTAGCAATGCCTATTTCCGTGAAGGTTGGTTGATTGTGAACTCGCTCCCACAGACCAGAGTTTGGTTTCTGAGAGATCCAATGGACTATTATTGTCCCATGCACCGATATTCATTACAAAGGCATCACACTCTAGTGGAGAGAACAGTCATACCTGACGATCATTCATTGCAAAATTGCCTTATGGACAATGATAAGGAATTAGGTGACCATGAGAGCTGTGTTTATCCAGGACAGTCCCATCTGGTCCCTGCACTCCCAGCAATGACATTCAGTCTTCTCAACACTGATCCCAGATGCTCACTAGAGACTAGTGCATAACCAGGCAGATTCATTCAGTGCCCAGTATGTTCCACGTTCTACATTCTACTATCGTCTTCAGATTTCCCAAATGATTATCATCATTTTTCTTTTCTTTCTTTCTTTAACTTTACATGGTTATCTACCCAGGGGTTCCCCCACCACCTTATCACCCATGAACCATCTTTTTAATCTTTTGATTCCCTCCCACCCCCAAATTCCCCCTTCTCCCCTTTCATGTTCTATGCTTCAATTCTTCTGCAAGTTAGTTTTAAATTTTTCTTGTCCATTTGTTTGTTTTCCCTTTATCCCTCATATACGTGAGACTAGTCCATAGTTCTCTTTTTCTTTCTGGCTTATTTCTGCCAGCATGATTCCTTCTAGCTACATTCATGTTGCCATAAATGATGGAAGTTTGTTTTTTGATGGCTGTATAATATTCCACCCAACTATTGTTTCCAAACTGCCCCACATCTACAATCTCCCGCCTTCTAGGATATGTGACATATCTCATGTGACATAATCTCCTGCATCATAGAGAAAATGAAAACCCGTGAGATCATGACCCTTTCCAAATCTTTAAATGTAAACATTGTCATTTAGTTGCTGACCTCTTTGGCGATACATAAAACAACAGAATTTCTTTCTCAGGATGGACCTGTTGTTTCATGTTTTCTGGGAACAGTTTCTCACAAGGTTTTGTGCTTAAACATATCTTCTCCTATCCTGATCTTTCCCTTGTTATTAAACACATGCAAAACACACCAGAGACTATCTACCAGTCTCCTTATAGACTTGTCTTCAAAGTTCCAAGTGACTCCGGGACATGAAATCGAACAGAAAATTTCAGGTCTTCCCTGTGCCTGCCCATCCTCAGTGCTGGCCCTGCTCTTCCATTTAAAGAATGATCCTTTTTCTCTTCCAGGACATGGATTTTCTCTCCCCTTACTTGTTACTCACCTCCCTTCTCTGCTTTGTATTTACCTAGATTTATTTGTGTATATTTTTGCACAACTCTAACATACAAAAGAATTTGAAGTGGGACTTTTCTGTGATATCAATGCTAAAAAATTGGAGAACTTTAATAAGACTGTCTTGGAGATTTCAAGAAAATGATCTGTCATTTCATAAATGAAAGTCGCCTAATGAGGTTCCGTTAAATGCCTCTGGCTGTTGCCAGAGGTTTCTTCTTTCCTTCCTTCCTTCCTTCCTTCCTTCCTTCCTTCCTTCCTTCCTTCCTTCCTTCCTTCCTTCCTTCCTTCCTTCCTGTCTTTCTTTCTTTCTGTCTTCCTTTCTGTCTTTCTTTCTTTCTTCCTTCCTTCCTTTCTCTTTCTTTTTCTCTCTTTCTTCCTTCCTTCTTTCCTTTCTCTTCTTCTCCCTCTTCCTCCTCTTCTTCTTTTTACTCATTTGAATCTTAGCACCCATTTAAGTAAGGCCACATCTCACTTGTGTGGTTTGCAAGCTTTTCCAGAAGTAGGACCACGGTCAGATGACCACAAGAGGAGACATGAACATTTTCATGCTTCCACCTTTCCTGGTGCCCGAGGAGTCTCTGCTGAAATGAATCACAACTGGAGTTCAAGGATGAGCTGAAAAGGAAAGCGCATTTGCAGGGAGGCTGTTGGTTTACATCAATGTGCGACAGTGGATTTGGAACACAGGAATGTCATTCTATTGTGTTCTAGTGTTTTTCTTTTTATACAGGCAACTAAGTCATCATAGGAGCTTTCATTTTACATCTGTCTGACTAGCAGGAAGCCTGTATTTTCATCCTGAGTTATTTTTCTATCATAGCAATGGAATTCTTAAAACTTTTTTTTTTGGCAAATGAATAACAATTACTTTTCAAGGTTTACATAAATCATGTTTCTTTTATGTCTCAACTCTTTCACTCAACAGTAATCAGGCAAGATTAACCCACACTAGCAGATGCAGCCCGAGCCTAATTATTTTCGCTTCTGTAAAATGTCCCACCTGATGAAGTGTCATGATTTTTCCTTTCTGGTCTACTCAGGCATAAGGTGAAAGAGCAGATTTCGTTAATAATTTTCATCCATGATGGCAATCATTTTATTGTAACCTTTTCCCAGGCCATTAAAATTTCCAGAAATATTGCATTGAGCTGCTCATTGTCATTGGTGTGTGTACTGTAATATACTGACCGTTCCCTGGCCTTCCTGAGATTTTCTCCAACTTTGTTACCGTAAAGAAAGTACGGGTGAGGGCCGGATATGTTGGGCCGCACCTGTAATCCAAGCGCTGGGAGGCCGAGGTCAGGGATTGCTTGAGTTCGAGGGATCGGGACTACCCTGGGGAACATAGTGAGATCTGGTCTTGAAAAAGCAGCCGGGCGCAGTGGCATGCACCTGTAATCCCAGCTACTTGGGAGGCTGAGGCTGGGGGTTGCTTGAGTCCGTGGGATCCAGACTATGCCAGGCAGCATAGTGGGTCCTAGTCTCAAAAAAAAAAA
>PVHY01022271.1:0-22639 GCA_004024945.1 Uropsilus gracilis
AAAAAAAGTTTTATTTTTGTTTGTTTTTTACAAGAGATAGTCATTTACATGGGAACTAAGAATATAAATACAAACTCTTCCCAATATTGTTCTGCTGATAATAATGATCACTGAAAATGTCTGAAGATTTGCCCAGTGCAGGTCAGAACCCCTCCCCAGCTATTAGCCCACACTCTGGACAGCAAGTCACACAACTTTCCCAAAACACAGCCTCATGCTGTTGCACACACTGTGCTTTCTGTCTGCAGCAGTCTTTCCCCATTCATTCCCTTCTTTATCTGACAAGGTCCTGTTTTCCTTCCAAACCCAGGTCATTTCTCTCCACTTGAGCCCACACACTGCAAACTGCATTTTTTCACTGCAGTTTCATACTTTCAAGTTGTCACAGCTTCTGCTTACCTCTAAGATGGCATTTGTTAGCCTGCATGGCAATTATTTGTCTACAAACACTTGTCCTTACAGCTGTCTCCTTCTAGATTGGGAGCTACTTGAGGCTGGAAACCTTGTGTGTCTTGTCTGTGTTCTATTCTCAATGCTTCTAACCATGTCTAACAGAGCAGGTGCTCAGCTGTATGTGTTGAATAATTAAATAAATGTTTGTGCTTTTTATCTTGAAATGAGAAATATGCACTGCATGAACTTTAAATTCCTTCTCACTTTAAGTTTATTGTAAAATTTTCAATTCTAGGGCATGTAGTATATAAAAACTCTAGCACTAGAGTAAACACAGTTGATAGAGCAGCTCAGTGCCTTGATGTGATCTGTTAGTTTGTATGCAATTTCAGATATGATCTTGTTACATTTGTCTTTATAATGTTTCTAGCTGCCCATCTCTAAAGGATTTTAATAGAAAAAATAAAGTTTCTTCTTATATTTACATCTGTATTGTAGATTTATAGAAGTATGTCAGATTTAACATTTAAATTAAATTACTTAGTATTTTAAGGACAAACATTTAATTCATTTTTTTGGGAAAAGTCATTTTCCACTGAATCCTGTGGTAGAGTACATACAGTAAATAGATTTCTTTTGCTGTCTGTGTCTTATGTGATTATCAGAATTGTCTAGTCCTCTTTCCTGCACTCCTTCCAAGGAAAGCATGATCTTCAAGGTTTTATCCTGATGACAGGTTTCCTAAGGACTTTATCATATTAGATAGAGAGATTGTCAAATGGAATTATTGTCCTACCTTGTAATTCTGTGTTTCCTTAAGCTAAAATCATTTGATGTTAATTAATTCTAGGTCTACTAGGGGCAACAAATTTTTTAATGTAATTATTTTAAATAGTTGTGCTAAGGTGGTAGAGTTAACTGTGATTGCACTTGTTTTCCTAGTATTTCTCCGCTGGATATCATCGAACAAATTCCCTGGATCATCAGGATCAAACATGATTTATTACCTGGTTGTAGGGGTCACAATCAGTGCCGGTGGTTATTATGTAAGTGTCTCACTTATCAGCAGTTTTACACTAGGTTGGCACACTTGGTTGTGCCAACTCATGAGCCAATTTGTATTTAGAGTTCTGAGTGCAGTTTCATGCTATGGATGTACACTGTTGAGTGATAGCTGATGTTATGAATGAACCATGGTTTGTTTAACCAGGCACCTGTTATAAGACATTAATTCCAGTTCAAGTTTTTGGTTATTCGAATAACATTACCCTAAACATTTGTCTCCGGGTTTCATGAGCTGGTCCATTTCCATTTCTCTGGAGTAAATCCAGCAGGGCAGCTATAAATGTAGCTAGAAATGCCTGTCAGAATGCTTTGATCCTAACACAGTTTATATTTTCCCTTTTTTCTTCATCTCATCAGGTGTATTTTCCATTATCTTGATCCCTTTCATGGCAGTTGTTCTTTTCTTTTCTAATCATTCTACTTCATAACAAAGGTTCCCACAGGGAAAGTAAAGATTGGAGAGGCCAGGCATGGTTGCGTGCACCTGTAACCCAAGAACTGGGAGGCAAGAGGCCAGGAATCACTTGAGTTCACGAGTTCGAGACTATCACAGACAGCATAGCAAGACCTGGTCTTGAAAAAGCAGATGGGTGCTGTGGCAGGTGCCTGTAATCCCAGCTACCTGGGAGGCTGAGACTGGGGATCGCTTGGTCCTTGGGATTAGGACGACCGTTGCAACATAGTGAGACCTAGTCTCAAAAAAAAAAAAAAAAAGAGTGGAGGGGACTCGCGTAGGTTTACATTTGAATTGTCTATGCTTCTGACCTTGGCATGTTGAAGCTTGGAACTCACAAGCAATAAGCTCTAGTACACATTTACTTTCAGACTTACAAGAGAACAGTCACATCAGACCAAGCCAGACACACCAAACATGTGGCCAACTTCACAGCCAAAACCAACGCCAAGTTACAGCCTCTTCAAGGTAAAGTGAATTTATTATTTTTACCCCAGTCACTAATTTTTGTCATCTGAGTCTAGTAAAGCACATTTTGCTTTTGGCTTCTTTACTGACAGTCTAAAGTGACCCTGGCAAATCCTAAAGAATACAGTTAGATGTTCAGGATGAGTGCACTTGAAAAATGAAAACATTTTACATTTACTGCTGACTGTGGCTGACTTTCCCCTTCTCAGGCAGCCTACTGGGTATCTGCCCCTTTCTGCCTCTAGAACTTTTATCTCCCTTATTATCTTTCTTGATCATGCACTTAGCGTTTATTAACATGTGTATCTTTGTACAGAGTACTCTTGACATTAGTAGAATCAGTCCTGTCTGTTGAGTTGATTGATAACTTGGAGACTACAATGGACAGAAACATGGCACTTTCAACCATATTGTATATCTCTTGTCTTAAACTTCTTGCTTTAAACCAAACCTTTTCCTATCTCAAAGCTAATGCCATTATTTTTAATGACTATGGCTGCTATATAGAGACAGATGATATTTGCCTGTGAACCAGTTTTAACTATTTTTGTCATGACAATAAGAATAGACTATCAGCAATAAATATTACTGAATATAATCATATTCAGTAAGACTGGTACAATAATAAAAAAATACAGTATTTCCATATCACTTCATTGGTTTTAAAACCCCTTCAAGTATGACGTTTTAATCAATCCCACACTAGCTCTATGAGGTTGATTTTATCCACAGCTTCTTATTTCAGATGACAAAACTGAATTAATGATAACTAATTAATGAAGGCCAGGCATGGTGGCTCATGCCTGTAAGCTTCAGCCTATGAAGCGGCCGGGGCTAGGGATCGCAGTTCGAGTGCCGCCTGGGGCCCGTAGCGAGACCTAGTTCCAAAAAAAAGCTGGATGTGGTGGCACATGCCTGTAATCCCAGCTACCTGGGAAGCTGAGTCTGGGGATTGCTTGAGTCTGTGGTACCCTGGGCAACGAGAGCCTGTGGTTCCACGGGTAAAAATAGCGAGACCTAGTCTCAAAAAAAAAGAAAAGATAACTGATTAATGATAACTCAGAGTCATCAGCTACAAACTTATCTTTTCCATGCTATCTGTGTTGTCTCACACAATACCTGATTTTATTTTTATATTCCTTGTAGTTAAATACATAATTTTAAAATAACTTTTTAAAAATTCAATAGACTCCAAAGCAGACTCTCCATTTTCATTATCCAGAGGCAACCAACAATACTGGTTTCTAGGATTTTTTCTGAGCGGGTCAGAATTTGTAATATAACTTCCCAGATCTATAAGTTACACCTTCCATCACATCCCTTACCCTTTTTCTCTTCTCCTGTCTCCTTCCCTCCCCTGTATTTACTAATATCTGCTAGTTTTTGCATTGTACTTGGTCAAATCATCTGCTTTGTAAATGTCTAGTATTTATTTTTATCATTCTGACATCCTTTACTACACGTACTTCTCTGACTCCCTCCATTTTGTTGTTAATGGCTGCATTTCATTTTTCTTTATGGCTGAATAGAAGCCCACGGGGTGGAACTACTTCATGTGTCTTCTTAATGGGCATTGAAGTCATTTCCATGTCCTAGCTGTTGTGAATAAAACCACGATAGACATTGTAGTGCACATAATTTTTGTATTGCCAGCTTTATGTTCTGTGGGTGGATGCCCAAGAGTGGGGTGGCTGGGTCCTGTGGTATTTCCCTTTCTAGTTTTTTTTAACATAGACCAGATTACTTTACAGAGTAGCTGTACCAGTTCACATTCGCACCAGTTACTCTCCTTTTGTCCTAACACCACTGTGTGCATGTTCTTTCCTTGCTCTTTTCACTTAACGGTCTACCTTGAAGACTGTAATAGTACTTGGGGATCTCTCAGTCACATTCCCAAGCTCTTGAAACTAATAATTTACTTAACGGGTTAAATATTAAAGGTGAAAAAGAAAACCTGGCTGAAGCTGAGGAAGCCAATTCAGATGCCCCTGTGGTCTCTTTCCTGGAAGCAGAGCAGGTCGATGCTGGAGACATTCCAGAGGCTACGGAGGTCGCTGTTGCAGAAGAGACTGCAGCCTGTGTGGGGCAGGTAGAAGCTGCCCAGGTAGAGACCCCCACAAGACCTGAGGCTCCCATGGCTGCTCTGGGGGAGGACAAGGAAGTCAAGCCTGAAGCCCCCTCAGAGGTAACAGAGACTGCTTCAGGGGAGAACCAGGCAGTCAGATCTGAAGTCCCCTTGGAGGTGATAGAGGCAGCTCCAGTGGAAGCAGCTGCCATGGATGATGATGAAGGCACGTCCAAGGAGCAAAGCTCTGGTGAACAAGCTGAGCTAGAGGAGGAAAGTTCTCCAGTGGCGTCAGCGTCCTCTGCCAGGGAGGATATCCAGGGAGAAGCTGGCACTGACGCCGAGGTTTCCTCAGTTGAAGGCTAACCGCCGCTAAAGCACCACAGAGTCTGCTGGGTGCTTCTGTATTGTAGTAATCTTAGTTTTTCATTTTTAGAAACCTTTCATGAGCCTTGGAGGTTTTGGTATCTACTGCTAGACTTTAGGAACTAAGATTTGAGATTTCACTCCTGAATAGTTTTTTACTCTCTGAAATCAGCAGTGAAGAGTTTAAAATTTTCATCTTTAGGTTTAAATTTTACATCCTAGGAATTGCACTATCTCTGCCACTGATGTTCACTTTAATTTTGCTATACCTTTACCTTTAATATGTGTATGTCTAGATGTTGAATTTCAGATAAACTCTTTTAAATAAAATGAGAAAACTGTCATGCTTCTACTTTTATTTATGAACATTTACGTGCATACATAGAATTTACTAATGTGCACACATAAAATATCACACAAACGTTACAATATTATCAAGAAAACATAATTTAAGGAAAGTTCTGCATATAATATATGTATTTCTTTTCTTTGATTTATATGGCTTTAGGGAAGTGTGCCCTTATTTTCTGATTCAGCTCAGTTGAAACAGTGTTTACTGAGGATTTATACTTTGCATCAGGAATCACTCATTCACCCATTCTTCAGTGACTCACGTATTCAACAAATATTAACTGAGTACCCATAACCTATCAAACATTCTTTCAAGTGCCAAAAATAAAAAAAGATAATTCCTGCCTTTCTAGTTTTTATGTTCTAGACTGTAACTGAATATAAAACAAGATAAATAAGAAAAAAATATGATGTATTAGACATGACAGCTGCTTAAAAACAGAAGCAAATCGAGTGAAGGAACTGTAAGTGCAGGTTGGGGGAAGTGATTATTGTAGCTGAGGTGTCAGAGAAGACGTTACTAAGAGGCTACCTGTGAGCAAAGACCTGAGAGGTGTGCGAGGGGCTGGTAGAGGCTGTGGGACTAAAAAGTACCTGGAGCTGAAAAGCAAATATGCTTGAGAATTTGAGGCCAGCAGGGTGACCATTGTGGCTGACTGGAATGGGAAAAATTGGACTGGACATGATTCAGAGAGATACAGTTGTGGCTGGGCACAGTGGCGTGTACCTGTAAGTGGCAGCCTAGGAAGCCGCTGCGGGGACCAGGGATCACTGTTCAGTCCTGCCCAGGGCAACATAGGGAGACCTAGTTCCAAAAAATTAGCTGGGTGTGGTGGTATGCACCTGTAATCCCAGCTATCTGAGAAGCTGAGGTTGGGGATTGCTTGAGTCTGTGGTACCCTGGGCAATGTGAGCCTGTGGTTTCATGGGCAAAAATAGCAAGACCTAGTCTCAAAAAAAAGAAAGGAAGGAAGGAAGGAAGGAAGGAAGGAAGAAAGAAAGAAAGAAAGAAAGAAAGAAAGAAAGAAAGAAAGAAAGAAAGAAAGAAAGAAAGAAAAAAGAAAGATACAGTTGTGATGGGTCGTGGCGGTGGTGGGGCCTGGGCTATTGCTTGGAGTAAACGGGGCAGCAGGTGCCCTTGATGCTCTGTCTAGACATCCATAATGGGCCAGTACACTGACCCCAAAAGTCAGTGAGGATTACATGCCCACCCTCACACCCTGTGACTGACTGAACCAGTGGAAGAAGGTGAGGCCAATTCACGGGGCCATTCTTGTTTCTGAGTGGCTCAGGAGCTCGGGTGAAGATGGTTTTGGCTGGGAGTGCATCCCTGCTGAGTTTCTGCCCCCTTCTTGCCTACCTGCCTTCCTCCAGTGTCCTGAGATCATTCCTGGATAAGTAATTTGTTCCAAAATTCCTCTTTCAAGTGCACTCCACCTAAGGACATGGTCCTGGAGGCAGACTGAAAGCATGGGATACTGGAATCATGAGGAATGAGGACCTTAAGGCTGGCAGAGAGTGGAGTGTTGCTAGCTCCTGGCTCCTACTGTAGTGTGGTTTCATCCCTGGTAAATTGTGGTAGATCTAGGTAGAGGAGATATGCTGGTTAGCTTCAATGCCTCTGGCATTTGGGGGTACAGAGATCATGTCATCAGGACATGATCATTGCAGACTAAGAGGCCTGAGATACAGGGTGGCACTTTGGCTTGGTTTGGAATTTGCCCCAATATCAACTTTGCACAAGATTCGTAGATATAAGGTCTATGCAAATATGACTGCAGAACTGGGGCTTCTAGAAGGGGGGGGAAGGCAGGGTGTAGGAAAACAGGGGCGAGAGGGTCCAGGGGTCTAGGACTATGGCAGCTTGGGTGGTGGGTGGCATGGTGCCCTTACATCCGAGGAACTGTAAACCTGTTCCCCTAAATTGTGATGTCTTGTAAAGCAATGCTACTTCCATTTAAAAAAGCAAAACAAGTAAGGCAATTACCCAGGTAAGAGCTGCTGTTTTATGAAGCATTTCGTTAAAGAGAGAGGTGCAACCCAGGCCGCTTTTCCAGTGGTAATCAAGCATATGAGTGCATCATTCTTGCTATTTTGAGGGTAGTTTCTGCTACAGGCAACAGAAACCAGATCAAAATGGATCAAACGACAGAGACAGGCATTATGTGACCAGGTGTTCGATTTGGGCAACTCTGGGCTGGCTTATCCTGGGCTCAACCTGTGGCTCAGGAACCGGGCTCTTTCATTCAGCTCATACTCAAGGACTTTCACAGACTTCTCAGAATCCCAGACTGAGTCTCCACAGTTGTAGTTTTTGCTTCAGCCACCAGCATGTCCACCAGAAGTCTTTCAGAAAGAAGAATCGCCTCAATTTAAAACATACTTTAAATGTATTTTTTTCTTTTAAATATTTTATCACGGAAAACTTGAAACAAAAGTAGCATAAACAATACAAGGAATCTAGAGCTGGGTGTGTGTGTGGTGCGTGTGCCTGTAATCCTAGCTACCTGGGAGAATGAGGCTAGGGATCTCTTGAGTCCAAGGGTTTGGAACTACCCTGGGCAACATAGTGAGACCTAGTGTCAAAAAAAAAAAAAAAAAAAAAAAAAGGCCAGGCACGGTGGCTCGTACCTGTAAGCTTCAGCCTATGAAGAGGCTGGGGGTAGGGATCACAGTTTGAGTCCCTCCTGGGGCCCGTAGCGAGACTAGTTCCAAAAAAAATAGCTGGGCGTGGTGACGTGCACCTGTAATCCCAGCTACCTGGGAAACTGAGGCTGGGGATTGCTTGAGTCTGTGGTACCCCGGGCAACGAGATCCTGCAGTTCCACGGGCAAAAATAGCGAGACCTAGTCTCAAAACAAACAAACAAAAACCAAAAAAAAAAAAAGCCCAATACAAGGGATCTTCTGGCACCAGCATTCACGTTTGCGACCTACCATCAGGTCGGACTTTGAGTGTAGCCACATCTGCTCCTACTCTGCTGTTTCCATTTAACTTTGTACCTGAAGTCACTACCTCAGTCCACAGAGAGGACCCCAGTAACTTCACGGTTGTGCAGAATTCCTATGTGTGGGCACCTCCGGTGGACTTGGCTGCGAAGTTCTCACTCCCTTGGAGTGCTGAGATGGCCAGATAAAGAAGTGGAGTGACACTCTGCGAGAATGAAAGACCATAGAGAGGCCCTGCTTCCAGCTCCACCAGCCTCACCTGTGTGTGTGTGTGTGTGTGTGTGTGTGTGTGTTAGCGTGTTTTTACTGGATTGTTGTTTGACAAAGTCACAGAAGGAACTTCGACAACACAGGCAAGTAAGGAAAGAGGCCATTTTATTTATTTATTTATTTATTTATTTATTTATTTATCATTCATTCATTCATTCATTCATTCATTCATTCATTCATTCATTCATTCATTCATTCATTCATTCATTTATTTATAGACTAGGACTCGCTATTTTGCCCAGGGAACCGCAGGCTCACGCTTGAGTACCATGAGTACCATGGACTCAAGCGATCCCCAGTCTCAGCTTCCCAGGTAGCTAGAATTACAGGCATGCGCCACCACGTCCAGCTATTTTTTTGAGACTAGGACTCAAGCAGACTCAAGCAATTCCTAGTCCTGGCTTCTTTCCATAGGCTGCGATTAAGGGCACATGCCACTGTGCCCTGTGCAAATTTATTTAGAAGAACAGATCTGAAAAAAGCACTATGACAAAGAGGAGCAGAACAAAACAGTGGGAGTCCCTGGCCTGCAGGCCAGGGAGGAGCAAGGAAGCTCAAAATGGCGTAATGCCCTGGGGATTTTAGACTCTTTATCCCTAATTATTCAAAACCACATCAATCTCCCTGGCATTGGCTGATGCCACAGCACCTAGGTTCAGTGTTGGTTTTCAGCTTCTGGAATTGCCTTGTCTCTGCCTGGAAATACACCATTAATTTTTCATCCTTCTTACACCAAAGGTGCCAGGTTATGGCATCCACAGTTGGAATCTGCTTTCTTTGTCTCCATTTACTGGGTCTCCAGCTCCGTCCAGGCCACCAGGCCTCCGTGTGTGTGCGCGCGCGCACTCGCATGAGTGATTGTCCCAGCCTCAGTCCACATGACTCTCGTCCAGCAAGTGACCACAGGCAACCAGAAAGAGCCCTCCACAGACCGAATTGCTGACTCACAAAATCATGAGCAAACACAGTGGTTGCTGCTGATGACTCCTGAGTTGGGGAAGTGTGAGTAGAGACCTCAAAGGGAACCAGGGTGAGTACCTCGCATTGACTGGGTGCCCATCAGTCTTCAGCAGGGCTGCACTCCATGTCTCTCTCAAGGATGAGAGAAACATGTGTTGGCAGATCCTGAGTTTTTCTGACTTAACCTACCGGCCAATTGCTGCCTTTGCTCACATTGTTTAGAATTACAGAATGCGAAAATGTGACTGCATCCAGAAGGATTTTCTTTTCCTTTGAGAAGTCAATTTTTATTTCAAACAACTTTATTTATTTATTTATTTATTTATTTATTTATTTATTTATTTATTTATTTATTTATTTTTCATTTATTTATTTATTTATTTTTGCATTTTGCACATATATAGTCTACCTTTTTTTTGAGGCTAGGTCTCACTATATTGCTCAGGAAACCATTGACTCTTGTTACCGGGGTATCTCAGACTCAAGCCATCCCCAGCCTCAGCCTCCTCAGTTACTGGGATTACAGGCACGCACCACCACGTCCATCTGTTTTTTGAGACTAGGTCTTGTCCCTGGGAAGTCTTGAACCCGTGGACTCAAGTGATTCCCAATCTCAGTCTCCTGTCCTAGGCTTGGGATTAAAGCCTCACACCACCACAGCTGGCTATAGTCTACATTGTTACATACTCTGAATTTCTCCCACCACCATATCACCATATCACCCATGAACTTGTGTTCATCCCTCCCCTGATTTTACCATCCCTTCCCCCACCCCCTTGCAGTCAATAGCTTTTTGAAGGAATAGCTATCAAGTTCAGAAGCAACACCTAAATCTATAAACCTTTTTGAGTTAAAAAACCCATGTAAGCTGGGTGTAGTGGTGAGCACCTGTAATCCCAGTTGCCTGGGAGGCTGAGACTAGGGAGCGCTTGAGTCTGCAGGTTTGAGATAATCCTGGACAACATAGGGAACCTAGTCTCTTAAAAATAAAGTAAATAAATAACCCATCTAATAGAAGTTTAACAACAGTATTTCAAAAGCAGAAAATTTGTGGTCAGACCACTGACTGATATTATTTATGTAGTAATTTACTTTTTATTGAGGCAGTGGTTTCAATATTGTGTATGTGTTAGAGGTACAGATATCACCAACCACATCTACTTCGCAAGCACCCACAATCCCCTACCACAGTCCTTGGGGTCTTTACCCACAATCTCCCCACACCCGCTCTGGTAGCCACATACCACAGTCACATACAGGATTTTGGTTTGGTTTGGTTTTGTCTATTCCTTTGCCTTGTTTATTTAAATTCCACAAATTAACGAAATCACCCTGTATTTGTCTTTTTCCTTGAGACTTATTTCCAATTAACCTTGTCCTATCCATTTCTATGCATGTGCCACAAATGGCAAGATTTAATCTTTTTTATAGGTAGCGAGCATTTCATTGTGTAGCTATACTGACTGATTTTAATATATTGAAAAAATTAAATATAAAATTCTAAGCAGGATAAATCTAATGCGAGGCCTACAATGTGAAAATTACTACAAAAGATAAAAATTGGCAGGAGAGACCGGGCATGGTGGTGCATGCCTGTAAGCGGCAGCCTAGGAAGCCGTGGCCAGGGCCAGGGATCACAGTTCGAGTCCCGCCTGGGGCATGTAGTGAGACCTGGTTCCAAAAAAATATAACTGGGCATGATGCATGCGCCTGTAATCCCAGTTACCTGGGAAGCTGAGGCTGGAGATTGCTTGAGTCTGGGCAACATGAGCCTGCGTTTCCACAGGCAAAAAAAAAAAAAAAAAAAAAAAAATGGCAGCAGAGTCAGATCAGCAAGTTATTTTTCTTTTATGTAGACAGAGATGTAAAGGAAGATTGAGTTTAGAAAAATGTAGTACATCAACAACATACCCATGACATTTAACTATCAAATTGTTGAAAGGAATATGTACTACCATCTTGGACAATGGAGCTGAGATAACTATTCTGCCATTTTTTTGCTTTTAACAGTTTAATAGCTCTGTCATTTTTTCAAATGTGAATTTTCTATGGCAGAGTTCAATGTATTCTAAAGCCAGCTTTTGAGAGTTGAAGCTAGATTTAGAGAAGATTAGTATCTGAGTGTGTTAGTAATTTCTATGCCAAGTATTTGTCCTGTCACATAGCATCTGTTAACCAGAAACAACACTCCCTGTTCTAATAAAGCACATTGTAGAATGTTTTCCTCATTAAAAAAAATCAAAAGTAATTTCCAGAAAAATATTTATTTAAAACTTGAGGGCTAAGTTTTTAGTGACATTCCTCCAAAATGTTAGAGGAATTTGGAAAGTTAAATATTAGTATTTGAATTGTTCACAGGGATACAGTGAAAGGTAGCATTCAGGGAAAGAGGACACGAAGGCTTTTTAGCACCAGAGCTGACTCCGCGGATTCATATCCCAAGGCTGAGTGCGGCTACTGGGAAATTAAGGGTTTATATACACATTACATGCATTGGTGTTCCGGGTGTTCCATCACTGGTAATAGTACATGGCCTGATGTGGCAAAGATAGAATGAGGAAGATTGAAGGAGAAACTGGACTGCCTACCAGTAAACTGAGTCAGTAAGTCATGGATTGTTTATCTGGCCTTCTAGGCTGCCTTTCTTAGGTCACTATTCTTCTGCTTATCCCCAGCTATCATACTTCACCTGGTCATCAGGAGGTAAAATAATCTTTATCCAAATTAATAATGAATGTAAAAACTTAACTTTTGTTTTAAGCTTATCCCTAAAGGATGTGATTTCTGGTCATGGCAGCGGGAAGAATGAAGAGAAAATATGCATTTTGTTTGCTAAGTGACAACTGTGGCCATTATTACTTCCCCAGTGAGAAGCAGAATTCCTCCTCACATCCTGGAATTGCTTTCATTCTGCACTAGGAGAAAGATCCTTTCTTAGGCGTGGGAGCTTCTATGAAGACTGTGGTTATATCTACGACTTCTCAAGTAGGAATCAGAATGACTAATCAACTTGACCTTTAAAATCCATCTTTACATTAGATAACTGTCTGAACTAATCATGTAGCAATATTATTATCAAGATTGCCACACACCCAACCTAGCTACATGCCAGAAAGTTACCTCTGGAAATATAAGAAGCATGGGCTGGGTTGCCATGTCCCAGAAGCACAGGTCCTCACCCAGGAAAAAGCTATTGTACCAGGTAAGGAGGAGACCCAGGGGCTTAGCATCAACCAAGGACTTGCAGAGAAAGGGGAGCTGGAGTGACCGGAAGGGGTGGGCAAGAGGAGAAGGAGGGAGGGCCCATACATAAGGGGAACAATAACTATACAAATATGACTGAGGTTATATGAAGATAGGAAACATTTTTAAAATCATTAAAATAACAGGCTTTATTAAAGCCCCAACCCAGTTATTTTAGTCATATAAATTTTTTTTTTTTTTTGAGACTAGGTCTCGCTATTTTTGCTCATGGAACCGCAGGCTCTCATTGCCCGGGCTACCACAGACTCAAGCAATCTCCGGCCTCAGCTTCCCAGGTAGCTGGGATTACAGGCGCGCACCACCACGCCCAGCTATTTTTTTTGGAACTAGGTCTTGCTACAGGACCCAGGCGGGACTCGAACCGCGATCCCTAGCCCCGGCCGCTTCATAGGCTGAAGCTTACAAGCACGAGCCACCGTGCCCGGCCCTAGTCATATAAATTTTTATGTTATATTCTTGAAAAGGACTCAAACAAAAAAGATTGACCATCACCAGTCTCACCCTCTCCATTTCCAATTTGTGACTTTAGTTTGATTCCTTCTACCTGCTAGTCTCCCCACTCTTCAGTTGGAAGAGCTGGCCTCCTAATATGTTAACTTGTTATCTCCCAGTTTAAAATGTTTCACTAACTCACCATTATCCAGCTGAGGACATTTAAATATTTTCTTACTTTATACTTTCTAGGCAGATTCTTATTTTCTAGCAGATGTCCCAGACCCTCTATAACTGCAATAGCTCTCCAATCCGATCCTCTGTCCTTACTCTAATTTCCTGCAGCCTCCAGTCCCCTTTCCTCCTCCTACAGATACACATAGTCTAAATGTTTAACAGCATCAACTCTTGAACTTGTCTGCGTTTTATGCCTCAAAAATCTTGCACATGAAGTTTACTCAACCTGCAAAGGCACTCCTAACCCTGCACTGACTCAGCACCTTCCTAATCACTTAACTCAAACAACACCTGCCTTGCAAAGCCTCCATCTACCCCCAACACCCCCATCCTGCACCTTGCTCTATTGTGTGTTTATCAGGCTGGTTTGTAATGACTTGTTTGTATTTTAGAATTTTCCCCCCAGAATAGGAGTTGCCTAAGGGTAAATATCCTATGTGAACCTTCAATAAATGTCTGCTGAATGAAATTAGGGAGTTATGATCTGGGGTATCAGCCGAACTTCATGAAGCTGTCTATTTGGGGCCATTTTTATCATCAAAAACATCAGTTTCATAAGATTCAACCTAAAAGTGTTTCAGGAGGAAAATTTTGAGAAAAGTTCAGAATGTTTGCTAAAATAATTGTAGCTATTTATTGATTATATATCTAAAAAGGCAAATTTTTTATAAAAAGGAGAGAGGAGTAAAGGATACCTGCTGAGATAGGATCAGGCAGAGAGCTTCCCCTCAAAGGGGCAGGTTTGCTAAGAGAGAGGCCTGTATATCCCAGGCAGGCAGTCTTGGGAGAAGAGCTGCCTCTGCTGCTTTGCAAAGAGAGGCTGACAAAGAGACACACTTGTTAGTCACAGACCGGGGGTGGGGGGGAGGTGAGGGGGGACTGCTACTAAAATATTATCATCTCTGTAGTGGTGGGAGAACCCCAGGGAATAAAAAAATATATATGTAATATATATATACACACACATAAGTATGTAAAGAATAAAAATAAATAAATTTTAAAAAGAATAAAATTATGTTTATTATCACTTCTAGTGGACACACAGAACTTTTCCACATTTTGTGGAAACTCAACTGAGAATAGTCCTCGAGTATAAAGGACTATACATGGTTTTATTCCACAGAGAAATCATCTTTCTTCTTCTCTTAGTACAAAGTCCTCGTTATTCTCAGCAGTTTTTATTCCATTGCTATTTTCATTTTTATTTTTTTTAAGAAGTCTTTCATTCAGAGATCTTAACCCAGTCTCCATTTGAATCCCTTCCATTCAAATACTGCTAATGACCTAGAGTGGGGCGAGCCCAGACTGGCTCCGCAGCCCCTGGGAGACTGTGCGGAGCAGCCTCCTCCAAAGACAGCACGCCCGTGGGAACACAGCCGCGGGTGGATTCCTGTGCAGCCACACGTGCCCCATCGCTTTAGCATCACAGTCCCAGGGCGACCTCTGCAGGTGTTGGGGCAGGACTTTTCCTAACAGCCACGGGAGTTCTAGTCAGCTAAAAGGTCAGCAGAAGTACCCCGTCTCTTCCTGTCTTTCCTTGTTCCTGTCCAGAAATCAAGTCAACAAGATGAAATCGACAGAGAGATAGCCTCAGCTCCTGCAAGGAGGATGACTACTTTCAACCACGTATCCGTGAGAACAGAGGGCTGAAACTGCATTCCCGACCCCTCTTAAGTCTTTTTTACCCGTGGGTTGTTTTGGTGATAACAATATTTCCTGTTTCTTCCCAAAACCAATTTCCTGTCTCCTTAGAGCTCAGGGTCATCTGGAAGCAGAATCTCCTGTGCTCCTGTTCACAGGCAGTGGCTGCGGCCAGAGAGTGGGGATCAGCATGCTGTTGAGCTTCATCTCCTCGGTTCCCCAAGCTTTCAGCCAAGTGGAAATGCACGGCTGGAAACACGTGGTTGGGAGCTGAAGGAAGGTGTGCGTGTGAAATCACTAGTTGTAAAGACTTATGCAATGAAAGCAATGGCAAGAGTTGATTTGGGTGGGTGGATAAGCAAAAGGCCTGCAGAAAAAACAAGCTGAGAAGCTGAGAAGCTGAGAAGCAAGTCCACATACATGGCAATGGGCATTAGGACTGATTGCAAACAGAGGAAGTTATGAACTCCTTAGGAAGTCGTACAGGGATCACTGGACATCCACATGGAAAAGAAGATAAAATTAGTTTTTTAATTATACATATATTCCAAATGGATCGACAATTTAAAAGTGAGAAGAAACATTTTAAAATTTGAATCTAATTTAAATTTTAAATATTTAAAAATTAATTTTAAATTAAAATTTTAATATTTAATTTTAATTTGACATTGCAAATAATTTAACTTTAATTTAAATTTTTAAATATTCTAAAATATTTCCATAATTTCAGAAAAGTGTACCTCAAACACAAAGTTACAAGGCAGAAGGAAAAGATAAAGTTGATTAATTTAGTGTTAAAACCTCTATATTACAAAAATGACTGTGATGAAGGTGGGAAGATAATACACAGGTAGAAGATATTTGCAAGATACAAATCCAGCAAGGTGAAAAAAAGTCCAACAATTAATAAAATTTAAAATATTTGGGGAATTTCTACCAATAAATAAGAAAAAAAGAAACACTCTACGTAGAATTCATAAAAGATATTAATTAATAGAGAAGAAGCTGGGCATGGTGGTGTGTACCTGTAGTTCAAATCCTGGGAGACAAGAGGCCTGGGATCGTTTTTTTGAGTTCATGGGTTTGAGACTACCATGGGCAACATAGTGAGACCTGGTCTCAAAAAAAATTAATAGAGAAGAAAGCACAATAGTTAATAAGTATATGAAAAGATCTTCAGCTTCAGTGATAACCTATGAACTGTAACCAAAAACAATAATATGTAGACACTTTAGGGCAGGGTATGTAGACATTTTAGGGCGCATGCCTGTAGGTAGCAGCCTAGGAAGCCACGGCCGGGGCTGGGCCAGGGATTGCAATTCGAGTCCTGCCAGGGGCTCGTAGTGAGACCTAGTCCCAAAAAAATAGCTAGGCGTGGTGGCACATGCCTGTAATCCCAGCTACTTGGGAAGCTGAGGCTGGGGATCGCTTGAGTATGTGGTACCCCAGGAAACGTGAACCTGTGGTTCCACAGGCAAAAATAAAAAGACCTAGTCTCAAAAACAAAAACAAAAAAAAAGTAGACATTTTGTACCAATCAGGCTGGCAAAGTTGGTTTTTTTTTTTTTTTTTTTTGAGACTAGGTCTTGCTATTTTTGCCTGTGGAACCGCAGGCTCTCGTTGTCCGGGGTACCACAGACTCAAGCAATCCCCAGCCTCAGCTTCCCAGGTAGCTGGGATGACAGGCGCGTGCCACCACGCCCAGCTATTTTTTTTGGAACTAGGTCTCGCTACGGGCCCCAGGCGGGACTCGAACCGTGATCCCTAGACCCGGTCGCTTCATAGGCTGAAGCTTACAAGCACGAGCCACCGTGCCCGGCCTCAGGCTGGCAAAGTTCTAATGATATCAAGTGATATGCTTATATACGTTTATTGGCAGACCCAATTTGGAAAGGAATTTAACAGTATCTAGTGAAGATGAGAAATATTCATACACAGTTCCTGTGCTGAGTAGGTATGTGATGGGATGCACTTTGGATGCCATGTACCAGAATGGACAATAAACAGTGTTTAAGTGGAAGAGTTGGAAATAACATAATTTAATTCAACAGAAAATAGAGAAATAATGGACAATTTGCTGATACAATTGAGCTCTGAAAAGATTCTGTGTGAATATTAAATTAACCTGTTTGAGCCACTCATTTTTCTTGGAAAACAATTTACCAAAAAGAATAACCCTACGCATTTTGTATCAATTACATATATGCTCTGGTAAGAAAATGTTTAGTGTTTTACATTATCAATCAGATGATAGCCTGTGGTTAAAAGTCATAAGATTATGGCTACTTTGTAAAAGTGAACAAAAAAATAAATCTACCTCAGGATCCAGCAATTCGTCTCTTTGATATTTGCTCAAAGTATGCAAAAACACAAATTGGAAGGGAAGGTGCACTCCTGTGTTGTCACAGCACTGTTTACAATAGCCCAGTTATCAAAACAACTTAAGTGCCTGAAGACAGTTTGGTGAACTTCTGCGTAAAGGACTAACTCTGGCCCTGCAGACTAGAAACAAAGGGATGGACAGTGCTAACCCTAACCCTAACCCTCACAGAGGAGAGTAGTTTGAGGTGGCCTTTTCTGTCCCCTTTGAACTGAGGTTGTTAGGAGGCCTGAGAGGGTTCCGGAGGTCTCCCAGATAGGAATGACAAGTAACTCCACACCAGGAACACCTAAAGAGGAAGACACAGTTTTTTGTAATTTTCTCTTTGTAATTTTAGTAACATTACTTTGTCCTGCCCCCCCTCCTTCCCTTTGGCAACTTTTAATAAAAAAGAAAATCTCCTCTGAATGATTTGAAAATATTTCATTTTTCTTCCAGGCATTTTCTTGAAGTAATTTCCTGTTTTGTCTTCAGAAATGTAAAATAGAGGATGGTAATAAAGGAAGTTCTGATTGAGGACAAATAATATTTACATAAGGCCAGTTCAAGGCTTCCCAAGAAAAGAGATGTTTGGTGCCTGTTTCATTCATACAGAAAGGAGAGGGCCACAATATTAAAACCTGCCCTTTCTATGAATGTGATCAAAACTCCCAGTTCGTGGTGAGGTTGCTGGTTCTTCCCCATGATTCTCTCTGGGGTCCTGTCAGTTCTGAGACTTGTTGAGTCACCAGAGGCCCCTGGTGATGTGGCCCTGAAGCCATGTTACTTTGTGAATGGACAATTTTTCTCCTTAGCCATAGGTGTTGCAGATTTGAGGACGATTCTCATTTCCTGTGTTCAAGAGGACTCTAGAATTTGCTTTCTGAACCTTAAAAGGAGAAAAAGGACCCAGATTCTTCTGATTCATATCCCCTGTCAATCATTTTGCTGGCCACACAGCAGGATCCCTTGGTGAAAATGGAGAGGTGATTAACCTTATTCTTTGATTTTTTTTTTCCTGAAACTAAAAAGAGTACTATAGAGGACTTTTAGCGTCCTCAGGAAAGAAGAAACTAAAAGAACATGCGAGCCAGCTAATTACTGAAAAACTGCAACATCCTGGCTTGCTGGGGACAGAGTTCTCTAAGCAATGTCTCTGATCTGGTCAGAGCCAGCGGTTGCTCTTCGAGACTACAAATAGCACATGTGAGTGCCACTTGTTGAATCCTGCCACTGTGCTGCATTGTTCTCTGTGCCTGGAGAGACTGAGATGCTTACATTCAAGGCTGGAAGAAAGACAAACAAAATGTGCTTTCTAATCTGTTCTGACATGGACCTACCAACACAGTTATGGAGCTTATCAGAGTGGTAGTCACCAAGGGCTTCCTGGAAGAGCCCGCTTCTCCTGTGAGTTTTGAAAGAGTAGTAGAGTGACAAGTGTAGAATGGGAACATGGGTCAGGGGGCATTCTGGGTAAAAAAAAGCTGTCAGGGGTCTTCAGATAGTTCCTGAAGGAAGCTACTGAGCTGGCATGTGGGTGATTTCAATGTTGGACCTCTGCTACCTTAGAGTGCAACCACAGTAGTCATGTGCTGTTCTGGTCCTATTATGCAATTACTGTTGTTTTTGTTTCTAAACCATCTCATGCTCTCACATGAACTAATTATTTTTAAATGGGGATGCTATTAGACACTCATCAGAACACCAACACCTAAAGGCAACTACTTTTATCATCAGTCAAATATTTTATTGACTACTCTCTCAGCTAACCCATTGGGTTTTACATTAAACTCCTTTCCACTTATGAGAAGTTTTCCTTTCTTTTAGGGACCCATAAAACATGTGACAATGATAACATTGTGGGGTGCATCCTTGGTTCAGAAGGGAGCCTCTATTATAAGTGCTTTATTAAGCTTTTTTAATTTGAATTTTTTTTTTTTGGTCAGGAATAATAAGAGATCTCTGTAGCCTAGTCACTGAATTCTAAAAGGACTCATTTAAGATAGTATTTAAAAAGATCACTTTAACAAGAGGTGGAAATAGTCTTTCCACCTCCCAACCCACAATAAAAAAACAAAACAAATCCCCAAACTCTAAGTAAGAGAACAGCTGTTTCTGGGTTACACAAAGTGATGATTGTTTCAGTTTCTGAAATTTGGCACATGCTTCTTCCAGAACCCATGCACGATGTCCTTGGACAAAGGAAGGGCACACCTGAGAAGGTAGGGGACGGTAAATCACTCTTACTCTGAGTGGGAAGCCATTTCTTCTCACTCCTGACGTCTTAGAATGAGTGAGTGAACAGTTTTCCTGTAAAATTGCTTATATTCTCGTTCTCATCTGCCCTCACCTCCAGCCCAAGTGACTGAGATGGTGCTGACAGCAGACATGTATGGCCTGCCTGCGCCCCCACTCTTCTATCCTTTCTTCCCTTCCTCCAGTGCCCCATGAGGAGTTACTGAGTGCCCACTGCTTATTCCATACAGACCCCAAAACAGACAAAAACCATGGGGCTATGTTGTTTTTCATTGTATTTTTTAAAATGCAATTTAAAAATACATTTTAAAATAAAAAATGTATTTATTTGACCACATATAAGAGATGATAATAAAGTTCTTGAAAATGATAATAAAGTTCATGCAGAAAAAAATAACATGAAGACATGCAAGGAAATCTTTTTTTTTTTTTTGAGACTAGGTCTTGCTATTTTTGCCTGTGGAACCGCAGGCTCTTGTTGCTTGGGGTGCCACAGACACAAGCAATCCCCAGTCTCAGCTTCCCAGGTAGCTGGGATGACAGGTGCGCGCCACCACGCCCAGCTATTTTTTTGGATCTAGGTCTCGCTACGTGCCCCAGGCGGGACTCGAACTGCAATCCCTAAGCCCCAGCTGCTTCATAGGCTGAAGCTTACAAGCATGAGCCACTGTGCCCAGCCAAGGAAATCTTAAAAATAAGAAATGAGAGATAATTTGCCCTATGAGCTAATGCAATATATTCTGATATTTCAACAATTAAAGAGGTTTGCTATTTGATCAAAAAAGGAGAATCAAAGGGATGAAGAGTTCAGAAACAGATTAAAATCTCTACAGAAATCTGGTTTATAATAAGGTAACATTTCAAACTTGGAAAGATGGGAATAATTCAAAACATGGTATTAGGCAATGAATTAAAGACATAAATATATAAAACAAAAGAGATATTCTAAGGTATATAGCATGGTTTCCATATTTGGGATATTGGGGTACCATATTATATGTATATATATGTAGAGATCTAATTAGTACAGTCAAGCTAACTAAGATAGCCATTTCCTTACATCATTTCCTTCATGCTTGTGACAAGAGCCTCTGCAAAAGCAAATACAAATTTTCCACTGTAAAGTACATCATTAACTCTAGTCACACGCTGTGCCTTAGCTTTCTGGAACTAAAAGTTTGTGCTTTTTGATGACCATCTGATCCCCCTACCTCCCTGGCCCTGACAACCCCTTTCTTACTCTCTACTTCTATGAAATTGCTTTTTAAAATTTCATAAAGAAATTTGATTATGAGGCTGGGCACGGTGACTCATGACTGTAAGCTTCAGCCTATGAAGCGGCTGGGACTAGGGATTGCTGTTCGAGTCCCGCCTGGGGCCCGTAGCAAGACCTAGTTCCAAAAAAATAGCTGGGCGTGGTGGCTAGCGCCTGTCATCCCAGCTACCTGGGAAGCTGAGTCTGGGGATTGCTCGAGTCTGTGGTACCCCGGGCAATGAGAGCCTGTAGTTCCATGGGCAAAAATAGCGAGACCTAGTCTCAAAAATAAATGAATGAATGAATGAATGAATAAATAAATTTTTCTAAAAGTCATGAAAGACTTTTGACTACATTTAGCTCACCATTGTTCACAGTAGCTTCACAAACCGGAAATAACCAAACTGAGAACTGGCTAAGTGAATTATTATTGCTATACATACTATACAAGGTCTAGGTATATTTTCAGGCCAATACTGTGCAATCATTAACGACCACGGTATTCTTCCCTATTTACGAACTTGAACTGATAGCTAGAACTTCATGAACTTGAATTTCATGGACTCAGCTGATGGCTGAGTAACACAGTTGGGGGACTGTACAGGTCTGAGCTCATTTGTATAAAACTGCTCTTAGAGCTCTATGGTTGATACAGATAAACTCTGAGTATCTTTGCCCCAGGGCTCTACTCTTGAAGGGGCATCTGAAGTCACTGCACCCAGGAATGTGGGGAACCAAAGCGGCCATCTCTTGGTGGCTGCTGTGTGACAGCACTTCAGTCAACAGAGAAATTGTCCATTGTGTCTCTCTGGCCCAGAAGGGGTGGAGGTCCTAAAGCCTGTCCCTTTGTGGCCAGGAGAGTCCCACTAGAAAAGGATCTTCATTTCTCAGGTCAGGTAGAAAAAGGGGACCCTTAAGGCCCATATACAGGGAGGACCGCACAAAGTGCTGTGAGGGAAGAAGCTGGGAAGCAGTGTCCTCCCTCCTGCCTCCTCTTGCCCAGTCTCAGCTGCTGCTCCCTCACACTCAGCCCACCTGCCACCTCAGCCATGGGCCAGGACACTGCAGTTCCTTCAGCGTTCCTCTACAGCTTCTCTACCCCAGGACACCCAGGCAGGCTTGTGGTGTGTGTGTATGTGTGTGGGGGGAGAGCAGGTGGGTAAGGGGGTGGGGAGGGTAGGAGGTGGGAAGGATGGGAGGTGGGGGGCAACCTCCTGTGGCTCCAGAGGTGGAGGTACTCCTAGGTCTTAGGCCCGTTGGCCCCGCTGGGGTGTCCCCCATCCCTGAGAGAGCCCAGGGAGCACTCCTGGCGACTTGTGTATCCCGGCCAGCTGGTCCCTCATTCCAGCCTCCTGCTTGTAGGCAATGAGGGTTTGTTCAGTCTGGAGGTCCATACAGTCCTATTTCCATGTCACCTAGTTCTGTAAGGGACAGTTCCAGGGAGTGGGGAGGGAGGGGGACGTGCAGGCTGGCACACCCAGACCCAGGGGTACAGAAGAAACCCATAAGGACCAGCAGGGAGGGCATGCCTAAAGAAAGCTTGGGGGGGAGGGGAATGGGCAGTTCTAATTTGCTGATGTCCTGTTGTTGAGGAGTGTGAGGTGTGTAGTCAGGCCTTTTCCTCCATAAGCCTGTTTATCCAGCACCTGGAGTCTTGTGTCGTCCCCATGATGGTGCGGTCCAGTGGGTGTGCGCATGTGTAAGTGTTCACACCAGGGCCTGGGAGGCGATGAAGGGTCAGGTCGCAGAGATAGAGCACCAGCATGAGAATGAGTAGGAAAACATGAAAATCAGAGAGTGAGACAGAGAGACAGAGAGAGATAGAGACAGAGAGCCCAGAGAAAGAGCATGAAGA
>PVHY01022272.1:0-22639 GCA_004024945.1 Uropsilus gracilis
GCGGGACTCGAACCGCGATCCCTAGCCCCGGCCGCTTCATAGGCTGAAGCTTACAAGCACGAGCCACCGTGCCCGGCCCAGCTATTTTTTTTGGGACGAGGTCTCGACAGGACTTGAACCGTGATCTCCAGACCCCGCTGCGACTCCATAAGGTGTCGCTTACAAGCACGCAAACTGTGCCCAGCTCTCCATTTTTGCCTTCCGTATATATCTCCGTTGTTCAATAGCATTTACAAATTTAATTCTGATACTTCTGAAAACCCAGAAAATTGAAGACCTCATCCCTCAAATACATGGAGTTCTAAGTATGAAAAGTAGCCAGTAATTCCAGTCTAGTGAAGTTGAAAATGGCTCCTCTGTGTGAGGGAAACAGAAAGCTCAGACAGTAAAGACTGTTTAAATCAGAAGTCTAGCAAGTTTGAAGACCAGGGGTTTAGAGTTACACTGACACGTCTGACCTGGAATTGCCAATTCCAAAGAAGAGACACTAAGAAAATGAAGTGCCAAGCAACCATTTTGAAGCTAATGGGTATAGAAGGGAGTACATTAAATTCCCAGCTTCTTTGGGTGGTAATGGGAGTCCATCTCCCACTCCTCCAACATGCACTGGATTAAAATTTGAACGAGTTACACTCTGGAATAAGGGTAAACTAGGGAGTATGTAGGCACTGAAAAACTTATATTCAAATCATCATAATAGCCGGGCCCGGTGGCGCGAGCCTGTAAGCGGCAGTCTATGGAGCTGGACTGGCACTGGGGATGGTGGTTCGAGTCCTGCCCCGGGCAACATAGCAAGAACTAGTTCCAAAAAAATAGCTGTGTGTGGTGGTGAGGGCCTGTAATACGCTACCTGGGAAGCTGAGGCTGGGGGTTGCTTGAGTCTTTGGTACCCTGGGCAAGGAGAGCTTGCAGTTCCACAGGCAAAAATAGCGAGACCTAGTCTCAAAAATAAAATCTTTGTAATAAATGAAATTGGTTTAAGATAATCTCTTACTTAGGGGACTTTAAGAAACAACAGAAACTGTTTCTAAGAGAGAAAAATTGTTAAATTTGTTCTACAAACTATTTTGTAAATATGGAGAAATGTTGTGCACACAATAAAGAATAATTCACCAAAGAAAATAATGAATATTAGTAAAAATTATATACCTCAGGTTAGTAGACTTTAAAACCACTATGCAATTATGTGGAAATAAAAAAACAAAAGTGAGTGTTTTCACAGAGTTATAAATGATTAAGAAAAATCAAACAGAATTTCTGGAAACAAAAAATACAATAACTGAAATTAAGAACTCATTGTGTAGGCTAGCAATTGATAAAAGCAATGAAAATAAAGATAGCAATTTCACAAAATCTTTCCCAGGGGAACAAACTTGTTTTAAGAGGCTTACTTAATCTTGGGCAAATCTGACAAATATATTTGGAAAAAGGCAAGATACAAGCCAATGAATTCATGAACACATATGAAAAATCTTCAGCAAAATATTAGCAAGTTGAGTCCAGCACTACATTGATACACTTAAGTAATTGAGGTTAATCCCATGAATACAGATAGGTAACTCTCTTAGTATTATAAATAAAGGTTATGTATGTACAAAACAACAACTTTAGAGTAAGTTACATTCTTATAGGTTAATGTTAAAGGGTTTTCATTATTTTAGATTAGGTACAAGGCAAGATTTACTCCATTCCAGAGAGGGAATAAAACATTACCATCAACAGAAAGTCAAGAGACTATAAAAGATTAGAGATGAAGATAGCAAACTACCATAATTCACAGCTGATGTGAAAATATATAAAAAGATCCAATGACAATCAAAAAATAAAGAAAAGATGTTACATAGAAAATGACAGATCGCTGGGCACGGTGGCTCATGCTTGTAAGCTTCAGCCTATGAAGCGGCAGGGGCTAGGGATCGTGGTTCGAGTCCCGCCAGGGGCCCGTAGCGAGACCTAGTTCCAAAAAAATAGCTGGGCGTGGTGGCGCACGCCTGTAATCCCAGCTACCTGGGAAGCTGAGGCTGGGGATTGCTGGAGTCTGTGGTACCCTGGGCAACAAGAGCCTGCGGTTCCACAGGCAAAAATAGCAAGACATAGACTAAAAAAAAAAAAAAAAAAGAAAGAAAATGACAGATCTTAAAATATCTATGTAAGGTTTTTAATTAAGAGCAAAATAAAATAAAACAAAGTACTTTTTCTCACTTGAATACTTAGAGATATTCTACGTCAGCACACTATTTTTAGCAAATGTTTAATAGTAATGGTCCACTGTAGTATATTCCAATATTTACTCTATAAGTGAATAGTCATTTCAAGTATATTATCATAAGCAATGCAATAAAAAATTCTTATAAACATGTACTAGCATGACTAAAAAAATAGCATGACAAAACCCTCAGAGAGCCCATCAGGCCCCTCCTTATTTCCCCTTCCTGTGCCATGTCTTTAAGGGTAGAAAGATCAAGGCAGCTAAAATTTATAGAACAGAAAATCAAAGAAGTGCCTGTTGAACAGTGAAAAACACCCTTGATATCTCTAGAGGGTCTCCTTGGAGTAGTCAGCAGATATAGATCAGCACATGCTTAGGAGGAAACTCATTGAGGTCAAAGAAGGAATCACACAAAAGGATTGAAGGAATTCTGTCCTCACACAGGTTTTTTTTATACTAGTCAGATGGAATCATAATTTGCAAAGCAATTAATAAAGTCTCACCCTGGTAGTAGAGAACAATTTGTCCTAAGTTAAACATTGCACTGGGCTGATCTAATAAATAATAAAAGTAAGATCCTAAAGGATCAAACTGTTTCCAAGGAACTTAATCATATTGAAAACAAAATCTAAAATTTGTGGGAACAAATCTTGTACAACTAAAATAACTAGAAAAAGAAAAACAAGCTAAGCCCAAACTAGGAAAGGAAGAAACTATTAATGTGTAGAGCAGAGCTAAATGAAATAGGAAATAGAAAACATTCAAGCAAATCAAAGAAATCAAAAGTTAGTTTTTCAAGAAAGATAAACAAAGTGGATAAATCTTTAGCTAGAGTAAGAAAAAAAAGATAGGAGACTCAAATTAAATCAGAAATGAAATGAGGAATATTACCAACTCTACAGATGTCAAAAAAAATTTGAGAGACTGCTAGATTGGATAACCTAGATAAAATAAATGAATTGCTAGGAACACATAGCCAATCAACTGGAAAATCTGAATAACATACAACTACTAAGGAAACTGAATCAGTACATAAAATCTCCAAAAAACAAATCCACTGGACCTGATAGTTTCACTGGTGAGTTCTACCAAATATTAAAATATCATTCTCAAGTTTCCCTCCACACCCTTCAAAATAAAAAAAAATCCAGAGTAGAAGCAATTCCTAACTTACTCTGTAAGGTCAGCATATTCTAGTATCAAAACCAGACAGACTCAAGAAAAGAAAATTGAAGACAAATATCACTTATTAACATTGATGCAAAAGTCATTAAGAAAATACTAGAAAACAGAATCCAGCAGTATATTTAGCAGATTATATACCATGGTCAAGTAGGATTTATTCTTGGAATGCAAGGGTGGCTCAACACATGAACATTAATCATTATGACATGTCTTATCTCAAAATGAAGGGAATAAACCCACATATTCAACTAAATTGTTTCAGAAAAAAATTGGCAAAATTCAGTTTAATTTCCTGATGGAAAAAAAGAGCCTCAGCAAAATAGAAATAGAAGGAAAACTACCTCAATACAATAGAATTTACATACGAGAAACTCGAGTCAAGCATTAAACCTACTGGTGAAAGACTGAAAATCTTTCTGCTAAGATTGGGGAAAACCACTTTTATGTAATATAGTACTGAATGTTCTGGCCAGAAAAATTAAACCAGAAAACAGTCTCCAAATAGAAAAAGAAATAAAATTATAGTTGTCCGTGACAACATTTTATACAGAGAAAACCCCTGAAAACTGGGTCAGAAAGAAGGGGGCACCTGAGGAAGGGAGGGAGGGAGGGAGGGAGGGAGGGAGAAGAGATATCGCAAAAACCATTTACTGAGTTTGTGATTTAAAGAATTAAAAAAAAAAGATTTTTTTTAAGTTCAACAGTATTTGGTAAAAGAACTTAATAAAGTAGCATCACACAAAAACTCAAAACATTTCTATACATGAACAATCTGAAAAGGAAATTTAAAAAACAATTTCATATAAAAAAGAATACTTTAATGAGTTTAATTGACTATGTAGCAGGAATCATGTATTGTTCATCCTTCTGTGACTATTTCTTATCATTTGGCATAATGTCCTCAAAATTTATCCATATTATTAAATATGGCAAACTTTTATTTTTCTTAGGTATGAATAATATTTGTGTGAGTGCATATGTGTACACATTTTATGCATTTATTCATGGACACTTAGATTGTTTCCACATCTTGCATATTATAAATACTTGTACAATGAACATAGGTTTGTAAATATCTCTTCAAGATCCCAGTTTTAATTTTTTTGGATAAATACCCAGAAATAAGAATACAAGATCATGTGATAGCTCAATTTTTAACTTTTTAAAGAATCTTCCTACTGTGTATATAGGGGCTTCCATTCCCACCAACAATTGACAGAGGTGCTAATTTCTCCACAATGGGGACAACATGTTCTCTTTCTTTTTTTAACATGTTCTCTCTTTAACTTTTTTCATGATAATAATGATGAGAGCCAGGCCCTCCTCACTCCTTCTTACTACATAGAAACAGTACATGAAGCTCATAGTAATAGTGTTTGCTCTCAAGCTCTCTACAAATTAAGTAGACTTTTTTTTCTTTTCCTTTTTTTCTTGACCATAGGTCTTGCTATTTTTGGCCATGGAACCGCAGGCTTATGTTGCCTGGGGTACCACAGACTCAAGCAATCCCCAGCCTCAGCTTCCCAGGTAGCCCGGATTACAGGCGCGTGCCACCACACCCAGCTAATTTTTTGAAACTAAGTCTCACTACATTGCCCCAAGCAGAACTCCAACCACTATCCCTGGTTCCCACCGTGGCTTCCTAGGCTGCTGCTTACAGGCACGTACCATCGTGCCCAGCCTAGACTTTTTCTTGAGCCAATAACATTAAATATTGACATCTCTTAAATTTAGCCTCGTTAGAAGTCAGAAAGGCAGATAAACTATCCGTGGTCTATTTAATAGACTAATAGAACTGCTCTAGTGTATTTGCATATCACTGCAGAACAATCTTAATAAAGTCACATTTTCTTATCTCCTATTTTGACTTTCAACCTCACTTCAGACTTCTTCCTTCCTCACTGAAATGACACCATTAAGCTTGAGCTCCCCAGACGCCCCATTGTCACCCAATATATGGTCATCTCCTAGACATAAAGCTCACAACCTTCTTTTTCTCCTAATATACTGTAGGATAATAGAAGAAAATATCTCTTCCCTCCTTCCTACAAATGTCAGCCACTAAACTCTACTAGTTACAGCCCTTTCTAAGAGACTGTGTCCTAATGGATTGCTTTACTGTGACCCATGAAGTGGTAAATTTGCTCCATAAACATGAAGAAAAGCTATTAGATTTGAAATGTTAACAAATATACTGAACATGACCATAATATATTCCCTTATATTTGATTTCAGAATATAAGACCTGATCGGTATAAGAGGACTTGGATACATTTTAGACAATTAAAGATGTTCCCACAGCCCCTCCCAAGCGTTCATTTTCTCTACCATCCAGCAGGGGCCGCTGAGTCAATAAGAAGTCCAAATCTTAGCGTCCCGGTTTCTAAGGGGCACAGTTAGAATCTTTTGGTCTGTGTCAATACTTGTTATATAGAATGGTGTCATATGTTTTTTATAACATAAATGAGAGCCTTGAAAATATAGATTATAAGGAACACAAAGAAAATGTCTTGTAACTATTTTTGTGTTTTTCTTAAATATTCAAACTTCTGGCTATACTAGCAAGGCCACAAACCTAGAAAACTCATTCCCTTAAAAACAGCTGCACAGAGGTAGAAAGGATGCAGGGGAAATGTATCTTTTTTACAAGAAAAAGGTGATTTTAAATCTGAAAGCTAAAAAAAAATCTGAAAGCTAAGGAGATGAGAAAGTTTAAAATAAGTATGCTTAGCAGGATGTGGTGGCACTCACCTGTAATCCCAGTTACCTGGGAGGCTGAGACCAGGGATCACTTGAGTCCACAGGTTCGAGATAACCCTGGGAAACATAGCAAGATCTAGTCTCTTAAAAATAAAAAAAATAAATAATTAAATTAAATTAAATAAGTATGATTGGAATTTACTCTTTACCCAGTGCCCTCGTAAAAACCCTGAGAGGAAGAATCAGAAATAGCAAAGCAGACCTGGAGATATATAAGTAGAATACATTTAAGACCCAACTCTCATTTGAAATATTAGGCTGAAAATGATAGCTAGTGAATTTAGCATTATTTTTTAAAGCTTCAAATAGTCTCCAGAGGATTCAGCACAATGACCAAAATTTCTCTTTTCACAGAAAAGTTAATATAAGCAACTGAGTGAGAATTTGGGGATGTTACTGACACCTTGAAGTTGGGGTGAAAGGAACATGGACATGATATAGTAGTAATGGGAGCCCATGAAGATGCCAACACAGAAGTTACCCTGTCACCATGGATCACAGTTCCAGAGTCCCCAGAAGCAAGGAAGGAGGAAATCTTTATCTGCCGTACTTCCATATTTGCCTAACAGAAAATGAGGGGTTTTTTTTAGAGACTAGGTCTAGCTATTTTGTCCAGAGTAGTGATTCCTAGCCTCAGCCTCCCAAGTAGCTAGGATTAAAGGTGCGTGCTACCACGCCCAGCTCAGAAACTGACTTTTATATCATCAGCAGCCAAGTTATCAAGACAGTAACAGTGGAATGGAGACTTAAGAGTTTGGTTTAGTTGCAGATAGTAAAGCATTTCATTTCCTCTTTCCTCATATCCTAGTGCATGAGCACTGAAATGGTAAATACTTTGTACAGATATGATGAGGCATAGTGACTTGACTTCAAATGTTGATCAATTTATGGAAAAATTAAATGACCTGAACATCAAGTCTGTATTTCCAATTAAGAAAAATCATTTACCAAGACTTTGATATGTTAAAATTGAAAAATTAAGGAAGTAGAAGTGTGAAAGTTAATTTCAGTATTTGGCCTGGTAAATATTTTAGAATACTACCCCAAATTATGTAAGTATCAATTTCTAAAGCTCAGAGAAATTCTGGGAAAGTTAATTTCAGTATTTGACCTGGTAAATATTTTAGAATACTGCCCCAAATTATGTAAGTATCAATATCTAAAGCTCAGAGAAATTCTGGGAAGAAGCCACATTGATATAAAATGGCTAAGTCTCTGTATTTTTTCATGTTAAGTTTACCTACACTTAAAATACTTTAAATAACAATAACAATACGAATTTTTAATTAGAGTAGTTATACTTTCTGGATGTTACACAGTACTAGCAGTGAAATGGTAAAACTCTTTGTAGTCGGACAGAGTTGGATTCTGATTGTTGGTCCACCATGTCTTACTTGTGGTTTTCTTCATCTGTGTTACTCAGGTAATAATATCAATCTAAAATAATACTTAAGAAAGCACATTAGGTTTTTATGAGCCAGATACAAAGCATTTTATTTTTACTATCACATTTAAGTCTCCTGATGACTCTAGAAGGAAGCTATTGTCCCCATTTATACAGATGACAGAAAAAATGATAAAAATATTGTGCCTTTAAAATGACATATGCTGTTTTAGATGTTCACACATATCCTTTCTATTCCTTACCCCTCAACAAGGATAATAGTATAGTGTAGCTTTTAAATAAACCAGATTTAGAATGGAACAGATTTCAAATTCCATCTTAACTACCTTCAAACAACACTATAAAAACATCAAATTGTTAAAATTATGCTTAAAATTTCACTATTTTACAAGGTGCTTGTATTCATATCTCCATGTTTTGGGGTAATAATACCAATATGATGTTTGTAGAATATTATCACCTTTTTTCAAGGCAAAATTAATTTTAATATTGAAACTTAAATACTGAAATACTATTTTATTTCTTTTTTAGTTGTTAAGCAGTTTAAAAGAAAACCTTCCAGTTTTCTTTAAGTTAAATTTAAGGCCACATCTCTAAGTTTGATGCATTATATACAGATCATGTACATCATGACTATGAAGTGAAGCAAATTAGTCCATGTCCACATGAATTTACTAGCATACAGAATCATTTTTATAAATACATATATATTCTTCAGAAGATAAACTGGACTGTCTAGTTTCCTGAGACACTTTTTAAAGTGATTCTATGTTTTTTCAACTGAATATTTCTTTACTTTTGCTTATTTGTTCTGTTTTGCAACCTGCAATAATTCACTCCATTTCCTATAAAAAGGTACTATATATTGGGTGGGTTATATACAACAGAAATTTATTTTTTATTTTTCTCAAAACTGAGAAGTCCAATGTGATGGCACCTGTGGATCTGGTGTGTGGTGAGAGTCCACTTTGTTTCACAGAGCAGCAGCCATCTTCTTTCTATACTTATGTGAAGAAAGGGGAAAGAGAACCTCATTAATAAGGGCACTAATCTCACTCAAGAGATGTTTACTGTCTTAATCAAGCCTCACCCTTGAAGACCATAACCTTGGGTATTTGGTTTCAAACTCATAGAGACTTCCCAAAGAAGTGAACTTGACAAGTTTAGGAAACAGGGAGCACCAGGGAGCAATTGCACCAGGGAGCAATCAGTGAAGGTAAGTTTAATAAGTCACTCGTGCAGAAGTCTTATTTTTCATCCAAAAATTATGCTGATCCTCAGGAAAAGACTGGCATTTCCCCAAGAATTATTTAAGAAAGGACATTAGATATGGATCTAAAAAACAAACAAAGTTCAACTGCATTACATTTTAGTGGACTAGTAAAAATGATGTTAGGACTTCTTAATACTGCCAGTAAAATATTATTCCCCTGGTTATTTTTCAGTTTTGGCCAATGTTAATCACAGTTGATTAGCTCCATCTCCAGATCACAAAATATTTTTTCAAAGGCCAAAAATCTGACTACATTCCACAACTTTTCTCTGAAAATGCAAAGTAGGAACCAAATGTACAGTCTTATCAAAGAGAAAAAGGTGTACATAGTGCCACAACCCTTCTGCCTCAGTCTACTCATGACATCATGGTAAAATGTCCAATACTCCCAAAAAATTTCATGAGTATATATTATACATGCATTTTTTTTTTTTTGGAAAGTGGCAAATCTCCTGCAAGTTGGCAAAGAAACAAAAAGCTCTATCCATGAAGGTCCCAATCACACCTGACTTGTAAACCAAGGCAAACATTGATCTACTTGCTCTTGTCTTTGTGCCAGACAAGGAAAGGTGTCTCCCTCAATATACACAGGCCCCTTAAGAGTAGACTATGTCTTCTTAAGGAAAACAGTTCCTCCATGTGGAAGTAGTGTTGTGATGGTATACTTAAGTACTTATATATGCAATATTTCTAAAGAAGAAAGTGGAAAAGGGAGAGGAGCAAAAACAAAAGGAAAAAGAATGGATTTTCCTTCATTTTATACTCATGAGAACACCTGTCCCTGTATACTTGTCACTTGATTAAATTCCTTAAGAATGATAACCAAATTACACTTTGAAGTATGTCTTTATTCATTCTTCCTTCTGCTGTGAACCTATTGAAAGCACCAGGTCGCATTTAACCTACCATCAAGGTGAGTTAATGTCATAAAGTGGTATTCTTGCATCTTTTATCTCTGCTTAACAGAGGAAAGTATTCTGTTTTAAATAGGATATGAGCAGGATAAATTTTGTTTCTAAGTTTTAATATCAAGTTTAAAGTAAATCATACACTGTAAAATCATTTTACAATGCTTTGGAAAAAGCCCAAGGCTGTGGGTTTTTTAATAGGTTCTCCATGGTAAATGTAGCTGCCACCCTTCTCATGAACAATAAGTCTATTCCCTTGGTAACTCTAAGAAATATCCACTGAAATGCATTTAAGTCTGATAAGAAAGAAGTGGGAAAATGTTCAAATATTTGAACTGTGTTAACTCATTATGGGAAAGTTTTTCTTTTAAGTGTCACTTCAGGCCTTTTCTTCCCCACATTTCACATCTCACCTACTCCTCCACACCCAGCAGGATGAGCCTTGTCCATTCCAGCAGAGGACTTGTTTACTTTTGTCTCTTTGTTTCTACTCATATTTTATTTCCTTTACCTGAGATTCCTTTGCCATTAGTAGGCAGTTGCTTACAAGGTTATCTTATATGCCCTCTGTCTCCATTTTCAAAAATAGTAAGTAATTCTGCTTGGCAATAAAATTAAAGTTCAAACACTTGAACCCAATTTTCAAGAGCTTCAATAATCTGACTTCAACTCACTATAATAAATATAAAAAAGTCCTTGACACCTGGAATTCAAGTACTTTTTATTTATTTCCCTCAAGTAAAACTTATTGGCTCCCCATGAGTGTGATTGGCAGGAAGTACAATGTCACCTGCTTTATTCAAGGGTTTTAGGTTTTTATAGAGTCCCCCAAAAGTCCACCTTGCCAACCACTGGCAATTGGACAAGAACTCTGCAGTATATCAAACCACCATCTCTGGGATCATCATATCTTGTGACCCAACATTGTCATCAAATGCTCTCCTCTTCCATCCTAAGCACACTCTGACATTCCCAATTCCCTACCACAGGCTGAAAGTGACTTGTGAAGGTAGATGCCTCCATTTCCTCAAAAACACACTTGTGTAGAAGACTTTCTTACTATATTTATCATATTGTAGCCTCAGCCTGTAGTCTTTTGATTAAAAAAAAAAAATGGTTATCTTTCTCAGAGCCCAGCTGTCCTAAAGACACGTTTAGGGTCTATCATTTGGGATCAAAGTCACTAGAGGTCATTCATGAATGAAGAGTCTACACAACTGTTGAGTTGCTTTCCTCTTCAGTTTCCAAACTACCACAATTCATTCTACTCTATTCTCAAACTAAATTATTGACAGCCTCTAAAGGCAGATCTTAGATACACACTACCTTCTTGCATGGTGACTTGTTATTATATCAAAGAGAAAGAGACTCTTAAGTGCTTCTCTTTTTCAAAGCCATATGACAAGTCCTAGTCAGTACAATAAGACAAGAAAAAGAAAAGGCATACAAATTTGAAAAAACAAAACTGCCTTTATTCACAGATTATATAATTATCTACAAACAAAATCTCAAGCAATCTACCAAAAAAACTACTAGAAATAATAGCTCTACGTCACAAGTTAGCATAGTTATAAGTAACAAGGTTAATTTTTTTTTTTTGAGACTAGGTCTCACTATTTTTGCCCATGGAACCACAGGCTCACGTTACCCAGGGTACCACAGACTCAAGCGATCCCCAGCCTCAGCTTCCCAGGTAGCTGGGATTACAGGTGCCCACCACCATGCCCAGCTATTTTTTTTTTTTTTTTTTTTTTTTGGAATGAGATCTCGCTATGTTGCCCTGAGTGGGACTCGAACCATGATCCCTGGTCCCTACTGTGGCTTCCTAGGCTGCCACCTACAGGCACATGTCACTGTGCCCAGCCTTTAAAGGTCTCATGTTAACTCATTTTACCACTTGATATTAATTCTGCAGTCTTGAGACAGAATAACTTAGTTCATTTAACTCATTTGAACACAGGAAAAGTTCAAACATAGACTCACACATATACAGTTTGCTGATTTTTTTTTTTTTTTGGACAATGGAATCAATAATGAAATTAAATAGAAAAAATTGATTTTTGAACAAATAGAGTTAGACAATTGAGTGTCTATATGTAGACATAGTAAACCTTAATCCGTATATAAAAATTAACTCAAAATAGATCATAGGCTATTCATATAAACTATGAAACCTCTAAAAGAAGAGGGAAAAAATATTCATGAGCTGGTTAGACAAAGATTTCTTAGATAAAACTCAAAAGTTGAATAAAAATCTGGCTTTGGTGGTGTTTGTGGTGTGAAATGTACAGTTCCTAAGGTGAAAAAATATTTACAAATGAAACCCACAAAGTGTTATAAACTGAAGTTATCTCAGGAAAAAGAAAAATAACAAAAAAAATAAACTTCGTAAGTTGGCACCATCAAAATTGAAAATTATATCTTAAAAAAATACCACTAAGAAATGAAAAGGAAAGACACAAACTGGGAGAAAATATATGCAATATCTGGAGAAAAGACTTGTATCCAGAATATACAAAACACCATCTTAACTCAATTATAAGAAGTAAGCAATAAAACCAATCCAACAATTTTAGAGATGTAAGCAAACACATAGAAAAGATGCATCAATAGCAAATAAACATGAGAAAAATATTCAACCTCATTAGTCATCAGAGAAATATAAATGATAACACAAAATGCTACTATATACCTATTACTAATTAGAGTGTTTAAAAATAAAAACCACAATTCCAAGTGCTAAAGAGGATTTAACCAAGTGGAATCAATGTTCATTTGAGGTGGGAAGGTGCAATGGAACAAACACGTTAGGGAATAGTTTGGCAGTACTTAAAATGTCAAAAATATATATTTTTTTCTAATTTTACTCAGTATTTATCTAAGAGAAACAAAAGTATATATATCCATATCATGATTATGATTGTTTATAATAAGCTTCTTCATAACAATCAAATCTACAAACAATCCAATGTTGAGCAACTGATAAATAGATAAATTGTGGTAAATCTATGCAGTCAATGGAATTGACTATTCAACAATAAAATGGTGGGGAGAGGGAGGTACACACAACATGGATGAATCTCAAAAATAGTATGCTAAGCAAAGAAATCAGATATAAAAGCATAAATTTAATATGATTTGGCCTATGTAAGACCAAGGGAGGGGAGGATTAAATTATGACTTAAAATCTAATCAATGATTACCGGGACACAAGATTAAGGAGGCAATTAAGTAAGACGTTGGACTGGGACTCTTTTGGGCATGATGAAAACTTGGATGGGTGATAGTAAAATAGATATATATATATATATGGTTGTCACATTGTTTGTTGTGAGACATAATGTGGATGCATTTGCTGTATTTTAATTCATATCTTGACATAGTTAAGAATAATTATAATCTTGTTTAAAATATGACAGACCAATCCTGAAATTCATATGGAATGTGAAGAAACAAAAATAACCAATGAACTTTGAGAAAAAACAACATTGCATTCCAAATATCAAGCTACTGTAGAGTGAGTATATGGAGGTTTAGAGACAACCATGTAATAGCTGTAATTAAGACAACTATATTAATGGGAAAAAATTTTAAATCTACTTTTAGGAAACAAAGAAACATATATTTTAATGCTGCATTAAAAAGTCAAAATGAGAAAATGATGGACTATCCAAATCATGATCCCAGAAAAATTAATTATTGATAAAGAGAGAACATCCACGTTGACATCCACGTTGACATACCAGATATGTACAAGATTGATGTATAACTTTGGATTTCAGGTGAAAAATGTAGACTGAATATATGTCATCCTGTGCTTATATATTAATTTAAAACCATGGGGTTCAATTAGTGGGGAGTAGGAATTATTTCTAAAGAAAGTCCTAAAACTGAAGAACACACAAGAGATCAATTTCCTCTCATGTAAATTCATGTTTCAAGCCAGGCGTGGTGGCACATGCTTTTAATCCCAGTCTAGGATGGGAGGCTGAGACTGGAAATCGCTTGAGTCTGTGGGTTCAAGACCCACCCGGGGCAACATAGTGAGACCTAGTCTCAAAAACTAGCTGGGTGCGGTGGCATGTGCCTGTAATTCCAGCTACCTGGGAGGCTGAGGCTGAGATCACTTGAGTCCGGGGTACCCCAAGCAATGAGAATCTGTGGTCCCACGGGCAAAATAGCAAGACCTAGACTCAAAAAAAAAAAAAAAAAAAAAAAAAAAAAAAAAAAAAAAAAAAAAAAAAAAACTTACCAGAAAGAAATCAGATTGCAGACATTAGCAGGAAATAACATGAGTTAGAGAAACTTTAGAGAACTAAGAAAATATCCAGCTGTGTTATGATAATTTATTTATATATAATTATATATATTTATATATTTATTTTACATAATTTATATATTTTTAGTATACATATGTGATAACTAAAAAAATTTGCTTTTTTTCTCATGACAAAATAAAGTACTTTTCTACCTCTTCAAGCTGAAGTTGGCCATGTAACTTCCTTTGGTTAAAGGAATACTAACAAGTATTACTAAAACACAAGCTTGAAAAATACTCATGCAATGGAACTTGCTGTCATTTGGTCTTGGGAATTCTTTGACCAACAGCATGCCAGCAAGTGAATTCAAATGGTTCCATGATCTCCATCACCTCCCTGCTAACAGTCAGTCACTGCCAGATAGGTAAGATCAATGACCTTTAGTTGAGAGTCAAACTGGAATATCATGTGAACACAGCAGAGCCTTCCCACCTGAGCACTGCCCAAATTGACACATAGAATAGAGAACAACTAAAGGACTTATTTTAAGCCAAAAGGTTTGAGAATAATTTTTTTACGCAGCACAAGCTAAGGCACTAAAGTTGGTGGGAGTGTAGAAAGCAAGCACAGTTATATACTATGGACAGAAGATAATTAGAAAATAATTTGAAAGTATTTCCAAATTTTCAAATGTGCATACTATTCTACTTTTAGATTTCATCCTATAAAAATACTTAAACACTTTACATGAAGATAGCACTGAAAGCAAAGAAGGAAGCCCCTGCCCCTCCCAAAGCAAAAGCTTTGAAGGCCAAGAAAGCAGACTGAAAGGTATACAGCAGCACAAAAAAGAACATATGAAGACCATTCCCTTCCAAGACATTGTGGCTACAAAGGTAACCAAAATATTCTTGGAAGGGGGGGTGGGGGTGGATTACTGTGCTTTCATCAAACTCCCCCTGACCACAGAGTCAATTATGAAGAAGAGAGAAGACAACACATTCATGTTTATTGTGGATGACAAAGCCAACAGTATCAGGTCAAGTAGGCTGTGAAGAAGCTCAGTGAAACTTTATGTGGTCAAGGTCAATTCTTTCCTGTTCTGATGAAAGGACTACTCCACTGGCTCTATGAGACTTTGGATATATATTTTGGGGGGGGGGTGGGGAGGAGAGACTTGGTCTCACTATTTTTGCCCGTGGAACCGCAGGCTCACGTTGCCCAGGGTACCACAAACTCAAGCGATCCCCAGCCTCAGCTTCCCAGGTAGCTGGGATTACAGGCGCACGCCACCACACCCAGCTATTTTTTGGAACTAGGTCTCGCTACGGGCCCCAGACGGGACTCGAACCGCGATCCCTAGCCCCAGCTGCTTCGTAGGCTGAAGCTTACAGGCACGAGCCACCGTGCCCGGCCTGAGACTTTGGATATTGCCAACAACTAGAATCTAAACCAAGGGCCGGGCACGGTGGCTCGTGCCTGTAAGCTTCAGCCTACGAAGCGGCCGGGCTAAGGATCGCGGTTCGAGTGCAGCCTGGGGCCCGTAGCAAAACCTAGTTCCAAAAAAATAGCTGGGCATGGTGGTGCACGCCTGTAATCCCAGCTACCTGGGAAGCTGAGGCTGGGGATCACTTGAGTCTGTGGTACCCCGGACAATGTGAGCCTGCGGTTCCACGGGCATAAAGAGTGAGACCTAGTCTAAAAAAAAAAAAAAAAAAAATCTAAACCAAATCCAGCTAGCTAATTCCAAATATAATTTTTTTCACCATAAAAAATTGTACAAGGCCAGACATGGTAACCTGTGCCTGTAAGTGGCAGCCTAGGAAGCCACGGCGGGAACTGGGGATTGCGGTTCAAGTCCTGCTCAGGACGACATAGTGAAATCTAGTTCCAAAAAAATAGCTGGGCATGGTGGCATGCGACTATAATCCCAGCTACCTGGGAAGTTGAGGCTGGGGATCGCTTGAGTTTGTGGTACCCCGGGCAATGTGAGCCTGCGGTTCCACGGGCATAAAGAGTGATACCTAGTCTAAAAAAAAAAAAATAAAAATAAAAAAAAAAATAAAAAAAAATTGTACAGATGTTTACAAAATAAAAGAATATCATTAGAAGTATTGTTTATAATAACAAAAAAACTGGTGAAAACATTAATATCTACCAAAAGAGATTAGCCAAATAAGCAATGTCATGTCCCCTAAATGGAATACATGGAAGCATTTTAAAGAATATAGTGGATCTATACAGACTATTAATTAGTGCTGAACATGCTCCCAAAGTTTCCTAAAAATAAAATACCTACGCCAGGCAAACCAGGCTCAGCCTAACATGATACACAGACATCCTAGACACATTAATTGACTCATACTACTTTCCCTGGGTTTTTCTAACTAGAGCTGGTGAGACAACATATCCTGTCTGATGGTAAGTTTGTATCCTCAAGAGGATCCGGTCTTGTGGAGATTCCCTGTCTGAAGGAATAAAGCTTCAACTGCCAAGTGAACTTCAAGTAAAACAAGAGAAAAAAAAAAAAAAACCTCTACATATCCTTTTCATGACTTGATTATATCATTTATATGTTTCCCTCTTTGTATTATGTCAGTTAGAGTTGGATTTTATTCCCAAGTAAACAAAGAAAGATAACAAATACAGTTCAGACATAGTACTCTACGAAAGTGTACCAAAGGATTTTAACTGCAGAAAAGATTTTACTGCTTTTGATTAGTGGGAAGTTATTTGTGGTCTGATGGATGCAATTCTATTATCTAATTTTGAGGGTCTTACATATTACATGCTGATGCTTCTATGTGAAACATTTTTTTAAAAGACAGAGATTGTAATAGATACAGTAAAGGGAAGGATATTGAATTCTGGTCCTTGGTTTGTCATCCAGCAAAGACTCAGACTTGATCTTAAGGGGCAAGTGGGGCAGTCTGGGCAATCTCACCACCTCCGTGGATGCATGAATTCCCCCCAAATGAGAATCATGATGCCTGTGACCCATGAGTGGACCCTTCCATGTAGGGGCTGATTAGTCAGTCAACGATTTCCAGAGAAGTACCACAGAGAAATCCAATAATAGCCAGTTAAATGCTCCTTTCCCTCTTCTTTCACCACAGCTCCAATTCTTTCACCCCCACCACCCCCACCATGCACAGCAGGAGTCATCCTTAAAGAGGGAGGAGAGAGGGGTTATCTGTAAAACAAGAGTTTCCCCCTCCTCCAGAACTAGTAGATAGGGTCTTGTTTAAGCCTTCAGGGAGGAGAATGGGGATAAGATTTAACTAAGATTGAGGATTTACAGTGAATTGACCTATACATTCTTCATTTTCTAAATAAATACAGTTAGATTTTAACAACTAAAAGCAACTAGAAAGCAATAACATTCTCCCAAGAGATTGCTAATGATTAAGACAAGGAAATTTAAGAGATTATAGCTAAAGTCACACATGGAAAGATGCACAAATCATTTAGTGTTTTTCCCCAGTGACTTTAGACTGTGCAGGGAACTGGTTACTCTAAGTCGACTCAGGCTGTTTTGCTACCTTAGAGAGCTGGTTTAGTGGAACAAAATCCCGTCCCCAATCATCTAGGGAAACACAGATTTCCTCTGAATACCAGTTGCTGTAAAGTAATTGACCCCTGCAGTGGCTCTGAGAGTGGTTATTATTACCAATATTTATAGATTTATAGATTTTTTTTTGTTTTTTTGAGACTAGGTCTTGCTATTTTTGCCCGTGGAATTGCAGGCTCTCATTGCTGGGGTACCACAGACTCAAGTAATCCCCAGCCTCAGCTTCCCACGTAGCTGGGATTACAGGCGTGCACCACCACGCCCAGCTATTTTTTTTTTGGAACTAGGTCTCGCTACGGGCCCCAGGTAGGACTCGAACCGCTATCCCTAGCCCCAGCCACTTCATAGGCTGAAGCTTACAAGCACGAGCCATTGTGCCCGGCCTCAGATTTATAGATTTATAGTTGAGTAATCACCGAAGGTTGCAGACCTTAGCTAGAGGCCTCTGAAATTTTAATCCAAGTCTAGCCTGCTATTCAACTCATACTCAGTCCAGAACATTGTGCCAAATGTGAATTTTTCTGGGAACCCCTCTCCAAATTCTAGGACTGGTCTTCCCAACTACACCCTGGATGTGAAGTGATCCTGTGCCTTTCCCTCTTTTGATGGCCCCCTTTTATACATCTTCATCAGGGTTATTCAACTTTCAGCTTTCCCTTGACAATTTTTCTTCTCACAATTCACACTGATCTTTCTGTTTTCAAATCTCTAATAACCTAAGACCCTGAAACTACTAGGTTTGGTGTGATAATGGGGGGGGGGAATTGAGAGGGACAAAGAAAACACTTCTCCAGGAACCCTTGAAGCTAAAAAAAAAAAAAAAAGCAGACTCCAGTTCAACCTGAGTGAGGAAGTGGGGCGGATCAGCTAGAAAGGATGTTGACCCCCATGGGTCAGACTAGAGGAGGGGCCCTCTGGTCTGAGGGAAGTGAAAACAGGGAGTGCCTGGAAGAGATTGTTCATGCTTTCAACCTGGGCCAAGCTAAATGAGTAATGAGAGTGTGTGTGGGACCTCACTATATATAGTAGGATCTAGAGACCCACTCCCAGGGAAAATGAGTCTGTATGCCTCTAAATAATCTTAGGGTCTATCTGTGAAGAATAAACCCATGATACAACCCAGGGGGGCAGCTGGGGAAAAGCAAAGAACTCAACCTCCCCCTTTTTTGATTCCCCTGAGCAGTGTTAGTGCAACAGGATACAGAGCCCACTTGGGAAGAGGAAGGTCTCCCTTCCTTTGCAAACATGAACATGTCAGCCATTAGTGATAAACTTCTGCAAGGGAACTGACTGCTGCTCTCACATAAATGCCCTGATGCAGAGATTTGAGAATGCTCAGGTGTCCAAGCAACTTTGCAATATGGCTTCTCTTTTTAAAGGTTTGGGGGTATGTCTGTCTCTCTACAGAGATGGTGCAACTTTCAGGTTTCTAGAGTTATATTATACTTCTCTGGAGGAGTACTCTGGGAGACCTCCAGCACCCACGTTTCCATGTCCATACTGAGCTCACCTTACTAATGGGAAATTTTGAGGAAACCACTACTTATCTAGGTTGTCCCTTGTGACATAGAGTGTCCTTGTGCCTTTTAGGTAAGGATCCTGATCAATACTGCTCAAAATTATGATAAAGGATTCTCTAGCTTCTAGGGGAGGGATGGGGAAGGTCAAGTGTGGGAAGTCAGTCATCCAAGCTGAGCAGAAGCTTAATTAAAATGTCACTTAACTTAAGGTATCAATATTGAGCTGCCTGGAAGGGAGAAATGGTTTTTGTATGATGATTTTTAAAATTTAGTACCTAGTGATCAAAAACAAATAATCCAAGCAGGAAATTCTCAGAAGCACTGCATTGCTAACAACACTTATCTATAAACCCTGGCATTATTTCAAAGTTGATAAGAAATCCCTTCTTGCTTAACCCTGAGCTATTGCTGCTGCTTGAAAAATATCTGAACTCTAAACAACAAAAAAAATTTCCATCTCCAAATTTCCAGAAAGATGAGTAAAAATTCCTTTCATCACTAAGAATTTCTGCCACATCTTCTGTTATATTTTCCAATGTGAGTGGAACTTTCCTGTTTCATCATTGCTCTGCCTTTCATTAGAATGATTTGTCCCTTGTCTTCTAACCACCTCTCCTTCATATCCCAAGTATTCAGTTAAATTCACTATTGCTGAAATGAAAATATGCAGAGACCTTTACTGTTTTCCTCTCCCCCACTCCCAGGTCTGGGGTCTTCAGTATCTAGGCCAAGGATCCATCCCACACCCCTCAGCTGCACTGTTCCATTGTCCTTCAGCTTTACCCCTTTCGACCTGCCCAAACCACACCTTCCACACTAACCCTCACCTTGACCCACCAGGTCTCTGATAGCCACCCTCTGAGGCTTTTTCCTATCTTCCCTGCTTTCCAAACTTCCCTTTTCTTCCAACCCTGATTCTCTCCAGAATTCAATTTCTCCACTAAACCTTTGAGCCACTCTCACCAACATTACCATGGCCTCTAGTTTGACTTCCCCAATACTCCTAAGTGTTCAGCCTTGAACAGTGTAGCTTTGAGCCTAGAGTTCCATCTCTATATTTTCATACCAGAGTTGCTGAGCATACCTATAAAGCACGGGGAAAGACAAGTTTAAGTAGAGAGCTTCCTGCACTTCTTGCTTGTAATATTAACAATGTTCAACGTTGTTCTCATTGAGTCTTCATTCTGAAAAAGATAGTAAAGAGTCATGCCTTGCTTGATACAGTTGTAATAATAACCTGTAAACTGGCAGCAGACTCAGAGAGCAGAGTGTAGGGTTTCAAATCAGTCGCTGAGCTGCCCCGGAGGATCTGGGTCCAATGACTTCGGTCAGCGTTGTCGCGGCCAGACAGTGTCTGGAGAAGGGATGACAAGTGTCCCAATCACCACGGTGTTTTCGTGGTGGCATCTGGAGACCAAGCCAGCCGGCCGCAGTCTGTCACACCCATGAGCCCACTCCCAAGAGAAGATGTGCAGGGCACTGGGGGTCGACAAGAGCCTCAAGCCGGGCACGGTGGCTCGTGCCTGTAAGCTTCAGCCTATGAAGCGGCCGGGGCTAGGGATCGCGGTTCGAGTCCTGCCTGGGGCCTGTAGCGAGACCTAGTTCCAAAAAAATAGCTGGGCATGGTGGCGCACGTCTGTAATCCCAGCTACCTGGGAAGCTGAGGCTGGGGATTGCTTGAGTCCGTGGTACCCCGGGCAACGAGAGCCTGCGGTTCCACGGGCAAAAATAGCAAGACCTAGTCTCAAAAAAAAAAAAAAAGAGAGACAAGAGCCTCAATATTGCAGAATCTGACCAGTTCCACCCAAAACAGGGGTGCATTGGGACTTGCAGGCAGTTTAGCAGTTCCCTCGCAGCGGCAAGGTGAAGAAGGCTGAAATCGCTCCTCGCAGTGCAGTGGGGGCATACCGGACATGGGCGAACTGTCAACAGCAGTGCACCCAGCGGCTAGCAAACACCCAGAGCTAGTCTAAGCGCAGGGCACTCCAGGAAAGACAGGCCCAGACTGACCAAGGTCACCAGGACGCCTGGGCGTGGGGGAGGTGCAGTGTTGGGGAGAGAGGGAGGTGATCCTGTAGGGGTCCAGTGCAGCACTGCCTCCAAACTCGCCCGCCTCACTGGGGCAGAATTCCTTTCCAACTCACAGGGCGGGTATCTCCTAAACTAAGGAAAAATCCCCAAAGCAGATATGGAGACTCTATTATCCAAACCCGGACCGCATAGCTTTGGTGGTTAATATTAACCACTATGCCAGAACAGGAACACTAAGGACTTCATCAGACAATGCTTGATTTGGGGTACCGATTTCGCCATCTTGACTGAATCAACTTGGGATGCCACCTCAGCCTTGTAACATTAAGTGTTCCAGGAAGTGGCAAGGAGGATTTGTGACAGGTCAATACCTATTCCAGAAAGGCAGGTGATAAAGGGACAATCTCCTGGACCGAGTATCACTGGGACGTTTCCCCTGAGAACTAAAACAGAATAAATTGGACCATATTGACTGCACTGAGAGGGTGCAATTTCGACCCCCCCCCCCTCCTCCACGCCGCTTTTTTTTTTTTTTTTCCCTCAGTGAAATGTACTCCACACTGGGTCTCATGTATTTTATGTGCAGGTACTCGCCTTCACGTGCACAAACATAGATACAAATTCACATTGAGTTGAAGGACAAGTTTGGTCCCACGGAAAAATGAAGAACCACCAATAAGATAAATTGAGGTGCATCTTCCAGGAACTCCAAATATATAGTTAGCTAAAAAGGCAAGCTGCGGAGTAGCAGGGGAAATGTCATTCCATGATTGGGGAGACAGAACAAACCCCTGCATATCTGTGATTGTTAACGCAGAGAAAACGTGTGCAAAGAAAAACAGGGTATTGGAAGCAGACCTTAGGTCTGAGATTGGGACAAGGGTGGGATGCCCATGTGTTTTAAATTTATGAGGAAAAATACGTGACTAAACTTTTTAAATAAAACTACTCAGGAGGCAAATGATTTTACTTTGGTGTAACAAAAATAAAGTCTGGTCATTTTATTCTTTCTCTTAAAAATCTTCCTCTTCAACAGAGGGATGAGTTCTAATACACAACTGGAACCTTTTCTAATAAAAGTTTCAGCATCGAACAAAAATAGGGCAGGTACTCAATACTGCATACAACCTGTCATTTGAAATTGTAAAACTTTGCCCTATTTTTTTTAATGTAGCTGTTGCCTGTTTTCCAGTTCCAATAAGGTGAGCAGTTTTTATACATAATAAGTTTCTCAAATTCTTACCTGAGAAATGAAATAGGAATCAGTTCTCTTAAGTTTGGAGTAAGAGCAATCGATTTTCTTTTTTAGTTTACCTGATTAAACAACTTTAAAACCTTTCTAGCCGGGCACGGCGGCTTGTGCCTGTAATCTTCAGCCTATGGAGCGGCTGGGGCTAGGGATCGTGGTTCGAGTCCCGCTCGGGACAACATAGCGAGACGTAGTTCCAAAAAAAAAAAAATAGTTGGGCGTGGTGGCGCGCGCCTGTAATCCCAGCTACCTGGGAAGCTGAGGCTGGG
>PVHY01022273.1:0-22646 GCA_004024945.1 Uropsilus gracilis
AGGGGAGGGGAGGGGAGGAGAGGAGAGGAGAGGAGGGAGAAAGAAACACAAGCCGCCACTGGCTACTAAAACAGAAGCCCCGAAGAGCCACCAATAGAAGGCAGAAGCGGGCACTCACCGCTCTCACTGTCCGACTTGTTCTCGTGCTCCGTGTCCGTCAGGGTGAGGGCCGAGTTGGACCGACTCGAGAGGCAGGAGCTGCGGCCCGACTTGACCCCCCTGCCCCACAGTCTCATGGCATGTTCAGGGGACATCACCGCTTCGTTTTCAGTGTCAGCATCTGACCCTGCGCTGATAGAGTAACCTCTGTGCGGGAGCCCCATTTCCGCACAAAAGGCCAGTCCTCTTCGATTTGCAGGTTCACAAACTCCTAACTGCCTTAGGGTAAAATTCTGTCCTAATTAGGGGGGAAAAAGAGATAACAAGTAGTGAGTATATGTAGAGGTTTCATTTTGATTTTTTTTTTTTTTTCAGAAAAATCTCCCTAAAACAGTCAAGCATTCTGATTTTCAGCTCTGAGTACCAGGTGTTTACTTTAGCTTGGTAAGGCCGGGGGTCACATAGGGTGCCATGTGGGAGGGTCGGGGTCCGCCATCAATGCCCCATACATGCCAGCTTAGAGGTGCTCTGTCCACAGGTTTTTTTTTTTTATGTATTTATATATAAATTTCACTCATTGTAATCCCAGGGATTCACCCCCCCGCCCCCACCATCTCCCCCCTTTTCCCCATGCCCGAAGTTGTGTGCTTCCATTTGGTGTCTGTCCACTGTGTTAAGGCAGAAGCACCTCCAGAGATATGGGGAAGCAAATTAACACAGTTTGCAAACACTGAACCATGGAGAGGATCAGTGACCAACGACAGAGTTTTGTTCAGCAGACTTGTGAAGCACAGAGATAGTGAGACCGTTTTCCCCATGTCCTGGCTTCAGCCCTTAGGATTTTCCCAGCCAGATGTCACTTTTTGTTTTTTTGGAAGAGAAAAGTTTTCCTTCAAGAATAAGTTACTAGTTCAACAGAAACAGGTGCTTAGTCAGACGTTGTGTTATCTTCTGACCTTAACAAGTAACATGGATGTGCGTGGGGGGTTGTAAACTCTGGAAAATTTGCAGACATCTAGACTTTTTGCTTCCATAAACACCTGGGAACATCTGTATTGATCAATGTAAACCCATTTTTGTAAATAAGCACCCTCTGAAAATGAGTGGGCGAATTCTGTATTTAAAAATTAATGATAAAATCAAGTTCCCTGAAAAATAAATAGTGGTGAAGCCTTCAGGTTTTTCCTAATAAATCGAGCATCATAAAACTCATGACATTGCAATCACTTAGAGCAAAAGTGTTTAAATTAGGTAACAGTTTCCAGTGACTGTTGTTATTAATGACCTTTCCAATCCTGCATTTATTCTTGAAATTTCACATATGTTTTAGGATGCTATGCATAAGGAAAATGAGAAAAACATGTTTGTTTGTATGATGCACAGATATGGTTCTTTCGTTTTGGTCTCTTGTTGGCTAGTGAGAGTCTGAGTTTGGGTCATCAAACAGAATCAAAATGCAGGTAAGAATTATCATATGCAAAGACTGATTTCAATGTCACCATGTAATAGCAACCTTTTAAGAATATTAAGCATATATATTACTAATCATTTTTATTTTCCTTCTATAACCTCTTACATCTATGAACATTTTATAATTAACTGGCTGGTCTGAGACACAACTACATTATATTTATTTAAAGTCTTATATGTTTGTTGTGATAAAATAATAACACATTGAATCTTCCAAGTAATAAATCAAACTTAATGTACAACATAGTAAATATTTGGTTGTAAAGATATTAGCACCTTTAGACTTCAGCACATTTTAACTAGTGTGGCTAATTGCTTTATTGCGGTGGTCATATCAGAAGTTGGAATCAGCTTTATCTTGGTCAGACTTCTAAATGGAGTCTGACAATGACATTCATAAATAATGGAAATCAGTTTGCTACAATTAGCTACAAACCAGACTATGCTTATCAGAGATGTGAATAAGTATCTGAACCCAAAAGTATGGCAGAAAGGGGAAGTAGCAAAAATAGGAGGAAAAAGGGGGAAAAAACCCCTCTTCAACAGTGAAACTTGAGCAGGCTTGATAAGTGTCGACAGCATTTTCAGTGTCCTTAAAATAATCAGTGTGCCTTGAACATATGAAAGTTCCAAAAATAGGTCAGTGTCATGGATAGTTCATAGGAGAGCAGTGATAGAATATACCCACTATTATTATTTATATGTAGTGTTTAAAAAGGGGGGGTGCATAAAAAATCGGATGCAGTTAAATGTAATTAAACATGCTGATTTTTCAAAATAAAAATACAAAATTATTTGTAAAGGATGAAAATTAATCTTACAGCCCTCCCCATGTCTCCTTCTTTTGAGCAAAATGCCTATGTTGGAGAATAAAAAGAAGAGTGAAAGGAAAAGATCTTAAGAACCCCCATTCATGAAATGTAACTTAAAAGCATTTCCAAATGACTGACTTTTCACAGGGCTGCCATTTGAATGCAAAAGTCTTTAAAGTATAGGAAAGCAGAATAGGGCAATCTTCAGTGTTTGTTACCCAGATTTGTAAACACAGCTCACTTTGCAAATAAATGTCCAAAGCATCACCCCTAGGAATTGCTGTCACCCCAACTTCATAAACGTCTGGCCCTCTGAAATCAGTCTCACAAAAGCTCAACCCCCTTTGGGGCTATTTCTGAAATGCAAGTTAGGAAGGAAGCACAAGGCAAGCATTCTGGTTAGATTTTCCTACTAAATGTAACAAGTTGCTTTGTTTTCACAAGGAAAAAACATAAATTTGATCTCAGAAAGACCCTGATTCAAGCCATTTAGGAGCTCTCTTTAAATACCTCTGCCACTTAAGTTTTCCATCTTCCATGACTGTCAGGACTTGGTTTTAAGAGCTGGTTCATGGCAACGTGGCTAGCAATAAGAAACTCAGTGAAAAATAGCTTAAAATTAAACATTTGGGTGAATGTTAACTGACAGAGAAAAGAATAATTTGAAGGGGGAGAGAGGTTTGTTTTCAAATAATTTTTGAATCGCCACTTCCCCACCTGGATTGAAGTTCTGCCCTGACCTGCCTCACTGTTTCAGAGTCTAGTGTTTTTAATTGTTCTTTTTGGTGAAGGATTCCTGCTCTTAGGAGCCCTTGTTTGAACACAAACACCCCTAGGGAGATCAAACCATTCAACTAGAATAAATGAGTCTATTAGATTATTTCCCACAATCTAGCAATGTTTATGAGATGGGCTCTATTTATGGAAAACATATGCAGGTTTGACAAACAGAGGGAGAGTGGAGAGAAAAAAGATCCCTGACTGGGAGAAGAGATGGGGATCCCGTAGGTGGGAGGTTGGGCTGAGCTGGGACCACTAGGTGTGAGGGGTGAGATAAGTACAGCTACAAGGGCACCTAGAAAAGTGGAAAGACATCCTTACTGCCTTTGCAAGGAGGCAGGCAGCAAGGAAGTTTTCTGGCACCATGCTAGAAACTCATCAATTCTGCTCAAAGTCAGTTCTGACTGAGCTGGGCCCAGCTGCCAGCCACACCAACAATCAGAGTGGGTGGGAGGAAATCAGATTTCTTCAGGAGCCAACAACCAGAGGGGGTGACCTCTCAGACAACAAGTCCTCATTTTCAATCCCCCTCTCCTGTCTCCTGAGCATCGTCTTCCAAGTGGTAAACAGGGGATGTCAGCTTTAGGAGCCACTTCCAGGAACATGAGCGACATAAGGACAAGATTCCTATTTTTCACAGTGTCCCGGGACAGTGTTCTTAGCAACAGCTCTAACACGGTCCTCTTCATTTCTTTTTCTGCACTTTCTAGCTTCATGTCAACGCTGTTGGGCTGCGACTGGTGAAAGACGTCTTTATCTCCCGCATGTTGACTTGTACTACCCTTGATCAGCAGGGCCGACCAAAGTGTTTCCCATTACAATTTGAAACTGGACCAAAACAATAAATTGTAGCCAGAAGAAAGGAGACCGAGGATGAAACTCATCGTGATTAAAAGGCAAGGTTTGCTTAGATCAGATGAGACATTATTGTTTTATGACACTTGTAAATTTGAAAATCTATGCAAGAAAAACTGAATAAACACAACCTAGAGGGGGGTATTAGTTTAAATAGGAGTGAGGGTGCCTGGCAAAATGGGAGGGATGGTGTGGGACATGTTTCCAGGTAGGCTGGGGTGCGGGTGGGGGCCTGAATGTGGGGTGGGACTGCAAGATGGGTCAGCAGTTGACCTGTCTCTCTCATTCTGTCACCCATTCAGAGGGGGGTTTCTCAAAGCAGTAACATGGACTCTAGTTACCCAAAGGTAAGACATTTACCACTCTGGTGTGAGATGAAAGAAAAGACTGTGATGGAGTCACTGGGAGAGGCTCAGCCAGCAGGAGGTGAGTTGAAGGTACTATCTTCCCTCCTGCTTCCTAAGTCTGGATTCTGCTAACATCTGGATGTGATGTCCCACCACTCTCTCTCTCTCTCTCTCATACATACACACTTCAATGCATCCGTTTAACCAGTACCATTGCATGATTTTTAGTAGATTCACAGAGTCCTACAACCATCCTCACTACCAATTCTAGAACATTCTTAGGGATGCTCTAGAACATACCTAGGAATGTTCTTAGAAGATTCTTAGGAATTAGAAATATTCCCAGAAAATCGCCTTCCACATCCTCTCCCACTGGCCTCTCCCCCAGGTCCTAGGCAAACGCTAAACCACATCCTATTGCTAGAGATCCCCCTATTCCAGACACTGCATCTAAAGGGGGTTCCACCTCTGTGCACTTCAGCGGCTTCTGTCACTGAGCATGATGTCCTCGGGGTTTGTAGCTGGGTCAGGACTTCATTCCTTTTTGTGGTTGAAGAATAGCCCTTGGATGGATGCAACTCATTCTGTGTCTACGTCTCCACTAGTAGAGGCCTGAGCTGTTTCCACTCTGGGGCTACCTAAGAATGTGGCAATGGACACCTGTGCCCGTTTTGTGTGATACTTTATTTATCGTGACTCTATCAGGGAGCCTGTGGGGTCCTGTGGTAGCTATGGGGATGACCTTCTGAGGCCGTTTCCTCTGTGGTGGCCACCCCTGTCACCAACCCACAGGCAGTGTCTGTGGGTCTCCTTTCTGCCAGCTTTCCCACCTATTATCTGTCAGTCTCCTTCTGTCATGTGGCTCACTACACTGCCCATCTGCACCAAGAAGCAGGATGACCGCTCACTAGAACTAGGTCTAGGCAGCAAACAAGAGTTACTGTTGTCTTCCAGGCATCTGATTCCACAGACCTGCAATGAGAATTCATTTTCTTTATATTTTTTCCCCTTTGCCTTCAATTAGGCTGCTACAGTCCTGGAACACGATTTTCAATTAAAATTAAAAGTAGTCCTTAGCTCAGAAAATCTACCATTGAGACCATCTAGCCCATAGAAATTAAATCATCTGGTCGTAAACATACATGGAAAGAGTGTTTACCATGACAAGGGTGCAAAAACTAAGTCACTGGGATGTTTCCTAGAGAGGATATGGCTGCGTAAATTTTCCATGCCAGGTGTAGAAGACTATATGGTTACCACAGGGAAGGTGAAGGTGAAGCCTTAATTTGGAGCTGGAGGGAAACTTGTCATATTATCATTTCAGGTAAAAAATAATAATACAAGTTCTAGAACAGCATGGCTAGTACAGGAAGTGAAAAGAGAACCAGTAGACTCTAGAAGTGCTTACAGCTTTGAACATGAGTAAATTTGAGGAAGAGGAAATCATTGCTACGATGGGCCATTTAGGAGAACTTGTAAGTGAAAAGGTGAGTCATTTTCCCTTTTATAGTTTTGAACTTTCCTTTTTTTGGTCATTTCATTCCCTTAAAAATACAATAAAGATTAAAGCCCATCTTTTAAAAAAAAAACATATTTCCTTATTTTCCACTTAAAAGCTCCTATTCAATCATTAGAAATTTAATTTATCACCTTCTTGGAGAGAAGCTGGGTTTTCAAAACCCTTCCTCATGAATGTAAACAATTTAAGCTGTATAAGAAATATGACAATCGTGTTTTCCTCTCATTTCAATTCTTTAAACATCATAGAAGGATTATTTTTATAAAAGGAGAATACCATCCCATTTCTTCTATAGTAACAACCCCTAAAATATGAATATGAATGAACTGGAAAACAGGGTCAACACAATTTACTACACATAAATAATCACTGTCTTTAAGTATCTCTGTGTTGCTGTGAGCTGACAGGGAAAGATCTACACCCAGGCCTGGAGTGACAGCTCTCCCACGGTGGAGAACATAAAACTACAAATCAGGCAAACGTTTCTTATTTGATGCTTGTGGCATCAGTGTCACTGCCTTCTCATCTGGAGTTCGTTCTGCTTTTCCTTTTTTATTGTGCTGTGCTTGCAAAAGGATACAAAAATCACACGGTCACAGACGTATACGTATATTTCCCCCTTTCGAGTCCTAATGCATATTTTATGGGATGCTCCAAACACTTTAACCTTAAGTTAAAGTTGTCACCGTTGGAGTAGAGTACGTATTCTTGAACACGTGATGGGAATACCAACGTGTGCACGGATGCAAACTTACAAGGCCCTCCAGAAAGCTACATTATAAAAAGTTAATTTAATTCCCTCTAAATACTTAGCCCATCCCCACCCTACTCTGTGTGTCAAATGCATGTATTTTCAACTGCTCACCCAACTACTGATGCTAGCACCCACAGCCGTGGCCCCTCATTATCCATCCCAAACTCAATCAGGAAGATGCCTGGCTAACTCAGGCTGTTGGGAGTGAAGGAGGAGGAGAACGAAAACCCCAAGAATCTCTGAAGCTACATTATCTTCCTTGCCTTTATTCATGCTCAAAGCCGCCAGCAGAAGAAAAGTAGGACTAGGAGAAGCCCAGAGAATATGCACTTATTTTTAAGACTTAAAATTAGAGAATACCCCAGGGTGGATATAGTAGACACCAAGAAGGTTTGGTGGCTCCAAGGTGGAAAATTCACCTAAGTGGTAAGACAAGAACATCTTCTGCAGCTTGTACCCTGCAGGCCCAGATAGCCAGCCCAGTCAGGGGTTATTCTGGCAGGAACAACATTCATCATTAGGCAAACGGCTTACAAGTTGATTTTGATCAGAAGCATCTGGAATTGAACCTGCATCTCTGTTTCACTCAGGAATGACCCCTTGCGAACAAACCCAGATGCAGGGAAGATAACATGCCTGCGCCATCTCAGCCTGCACCTGATAGCCGGGCAGTAGGTGTTGGTATAAACACACGTTTGGGTTGGCAAGACGCAGCGGGTGTTTAATAATTGTGACTGAAGCCGCACCGTGGTGATTCACAACGTGTCTCCGAAATTGGCAATGTGGCAAGAAGCCGGATTCAAGTGGAGCAATAAGCTGGGGACTCAAGACATCAGACCAATAAAGGCCGAGGCGGGAGGAAGGGATTACTCCCACTGTGTCCGGAGGAGGGCTGTAAGCTACATCTATCTGCTCACACCTTCTGGTAGGTAATCTACAAAGCAGGTTGGCCGCCAAGCCCAAAGACGCACTTGCCTACTTAACAGACCAAATTAGTTAACAATCAGGTAGGCAGGGGAGCTGGAAGAGGGAGCTAAGAGGGAACTAGGAACATGAAACAATGATAAACGGGAGCTATTTAACTTGTGTCTTTAAGTCCAGAAATGCAAGGTTGAGTAAACATGACCATCTAAATCCTTTAATCCGGCCGCTGACATTTATAGGGACTGAGAAGGATTAATCATTTTGATCTCTAAATGAATCATTTGAAGTAGTTAATATTTAGAAGTCATAAACATGGCAGTAATTAGCCCAGTGCATCTGATAAATACCTCAGGTTTTTGTCTGTCTGTACAGAACCCGATTCTCAGCCCTGAAAGTTTTCTCAGCACCAGTACTTCAAGGTTTTCAGATTCCTCTCATTTTTGTATGCTGACAGAGGTGAGGGGGGATGCTGGGGAAATGAAAAGTTTGGGGCATAACTGGAAATTCATAGCCATATTAAGTGCTGAATGGAAAGACCATCTGGTCATATTTCTTTTGAAGTCTAGGATCGGTTCCCATTATTCACTATAATGGCATCCAAGACTAAACTAAATCTCAGTCTTTAAAATTAAAAGCATTTTACTCTTGGCTCTCAAATCTTCCTCCTTCATAATTTCCAACATGCCCAAAGGTCTATTCTAGATTTTAAATAAAAAAATAAACAAAAAAAAGCATAAGAAAAGAGAATGTCTTCCATTTCACTGACAAAGCAGAATCAAGTCAGACACATAATTAGTATCTTAATGAAAAGAGTTATTAATACTATTTTTATATCTGCCCAATGCTATTAGTGACATTCTGAAATATGTACAACCTTCATGTTCTACATTTAAGAAATATGAATTTAATTCTTTTAACCTATGGGGAATAGATAGTATGTAGAGAGATTAGAAAATGATCATTTTAGCAATAGTCTAGAAATAAATTTGCTCAAAAAAGTCCTTATCGAAGAGATGAAAATGGGCTTTCTGTTCAGATGGTGATGCAAATATCTGAAAGGCATAAGCCTCTCTCTATACCACTGATCTCTCCTTGACAGGCTGGGCAGTTTCGGGTTCCATTATGTGGATGCACAATACATAGCACCCAGCTGAATAGCAGGGTGGATAGGTAGCAGGGGTATTTTTAAGAGGATTATGATTATGGTGCAGTGGAGAGCATCTGATTGCCTCACCACCACATCAGATCTCACCCTGGCTGAAGCTGGAGGGAAGGTAGAACACAACCTAGAATTTTCTGTGTAGATGACACCCTGTTTAAGTAATGACTATAGGTAAATTGTATATGTAGTAAAATACAGAGATCTTTACCTGAGTTCAGTGTATTTCAACAACTGTATCCACCACAAACATAAAATATGTTGTGCTTCTGTCACACCCACAACGATCTCTTGTCCCTTGCATCAATCCTCACCCAGTCGCTGTTCTGATTTCTTTCACTCCAGATTAGCTTGTCTGCTCTTGAATTTTATATGTCACACAGTATGCACACTGGACATTCACTGAAGGGAATTTTTTTGAGTTCACTCCACTTGTTCTGTGTAGCCATTGTTCATTCTTTTGTATAACCAACCCCTACTCTATTGTATGAATAAGCTACAATTTGTGGGACCATTCAACTGGTGATTCCATTTGGGACCTATTATGAAAAAAGAAAACAACTATGACGATAAGCAGTTACTTGTTTTGGATAAATGCTTGTGACACAGATTGCTAGGAGAAGGGGAAATGCTATTTTCCATTTATGTAAGAAATTGTGCAAGAGTTTCCAAAGAAATTGTGCTATTTTACATTTTAGTTTTTAATATACATATTGCATTACTGTATTCCTCAGCATCCATTTTACATTTTAAACTCACATCAACACTATAGGAGAGTTCACTTGTTCCCACTCTCACCACTCCTTGGTGCCATGTATTGTTTCAACTTTAGCCATTTTAGAACATCAAAGTATCTCATTGTGGTTTTAACTTTCATTTCCTTGGTGAATAATACTGAATAGTTTTTCACAAATTTCCTAGATATTTGTTGGCTTTTCTTGTATGTAGTCTATGTCATTTAAAAATTTTATTGTTTATCTTTTTGTTATTGACTTATAGGCACTTTTTATATATTCTGAATTCAAATTCTTTGTCAGCTATGTTGATATCTTAGGTCATATACATAGGTATATATATGATTTTCAACAGTGATTTGCCTTTTTCTTTTCTTAGAAGTATTTTCTGGTAAATTTTAATTTGATGAGGCCCAATTTATCAGTCTTGAAATTTTATGTTTATTGCTTTATAAATTCAAGTTTGCAAAGAGAGTTGAAAATAAATTTATCTATTGTGGTTTTCCATAAGGGCTTGAGGTTTTCAGCTGGAAATTAGAAAGATGAAAGAACTGAGTAGAAAATTATTGGATTTAACTATAATCACTTCTGGTTCTGGAACTCATCAGCAGTGAACTGAGTCAACATTTTTTAAAGTTGGTCTCAGTTTCCATCATCTCTAAAATGGACTCAGAGGATTTCAGATTTCTCTAAAGCCATGGAGTCCTATGCAGTTTATGAAGAGGCCGAAAGAAGGCAGTGCAGTGGAACATTAAATCTAATTGAGAACAACGCATCAAGAGCACAGGGAGAAACTAGTGGAAGTGAAGAGTTTGAATCATAAGGATTAAAATTTCCTCTGGAGTGAGGGACTTCTGGTTTATAGTTCATCATCAAACTAAATCTGAAAGATTATGCTATGCTTCTACCTTAACTAATCATGTCTAAAATTCACCCTGAATGGATATTAGCAAGCTGTCTCTGCCTGTCTGCAAGAGTGCTTTCCCATCTCACTCAGCAAGCATAGTGCTTGCCCCACCTCCATGCAGGGATAACTGACTAAGCTCATTTGGTTATTTCAAATAAGGAGAATCCCATAGCGCATTCTCTGCTAAAGCTTTGCTGTTTTTTCCCCTCTCTTCCACTTTCCTCCACCTTTCTTCCCTCCCATCCTTCCATAAATGTATTTTCATTGTGTTTACTTCCTATACTTTTATGAGGATTTTTTGTGTCAGATTTTGAGAACAGCAATTCATACATTGCTACCCCCCACTTCTTTTTTTTTTTTTTTTCTTTTCTAACCCAAACTTCCCAGCTGGACAGAAAGTCCTCATTTAAGGAATGCATTATATTTAGAAGTGGATATGGATCCGTGGATGTTTTTACCATGAAAACAACTTGTAGAAAGCCAGGCTAGAGGAAGCAAGTCTGTTCAATCCTCTGTATCTGAGGAACTGGAATAAAAGCACTCTAGATCATCTTCTACCTATGGACTTGTTTGGGGAAAATGGTTTCATCAGCTCAACTAGAAAACAACTCTCACTCTAGTAGCTTCTTCCATCAATTTTCCAGCTGAGAGTAACTTTCCAAGAAAACCTCTGGTGGTCATCTGGTAGATGAATGTCCAATAAGGGCAGTCAGTATCCTGGCTGTCCAGGGAGACAGAAGAGCTGGGATTAGCTACTGCCTCTTTCAGACTAAGAGGAAAACCAATCACCTATTCACAGGATTACTAACCACTTGAATTTGCTCTTCTGTGAATTGCTTATTCATTTTCCCATCGGCTGTCTTTCTGTTTTCAATTTTTAAAAGTCACCCCATGTATTATAATTAGATATAAAATATATAATATGTCACATGGACTACATATTTCCCAATATAATGACTTTACTTATGACATTTTAATTTACTTACAATAGGGTTCAACTGAAAAATCATTTTTTGTTTGTTTTTTAGTCAATACTTCCTTTTGATTTTTTGCTTCACTTCACCCCATTCTTGGGGTGTACCTATCGTCCCCAGTTAGGACAGGCTGTATGAATTCACAGCCACTTTTCCCTTGCCTTCCTGTGTTATAAAACCAGGAAGGCAAAAATAGTAAACGTTCCCTCTTCTCATGCAGCTAACCGTAGCCAAGTATAAGAGTTCTGAAAAAAGAGATGTAGGAAGAAGAATCTCGGGAGTATAAAGAAACGGTCCAGTATAGAGAAGGCCTTCTCACCTTTGCTTTTATTCTGATTTCAACCAGGGATATGAAAATGCAGCAAACATCTGGGGAACCATAGGATAAAGACCGCAGGACAAGAAGGACAGAACAAAAAGGGGCAGAAAGAGCCTGGACCCTGGGAGACATCTTTGAACTAAGAATGGTCTACCTGTGGATTTCTTGTTTGGTGAGAAAATAACTTTGTTAGGTTTCGAGGATATTGTTTTTGAAGCTCTCCACTACCCAGGTATCAAATCATTCTTCCTTTTTTTTTTTTTTTTAACCCAGTCTCTCAAATTCACTTTTAGAATTCCTATTGCTTTATTTTTTACATTTGTCTTTAATCCATCTTAATTTATTTTTGAATATGCGGAGAGATATGGGTCCAATTTTATATTCTTCCAGATGGATAACCCAGTTGTGCCAGCATCATTTATCAAGTCCCAGCAAGTAGAAAAAAATATATTTATGCTAAATTTCCCTATAGATTAGGGGCTATTTCTGAAATTTTATTCTATTCCACTGATCAACTTATTTCTATTTATGCCAATATCATATAGATGTGATTACTGTGGCTTCCCGGTATTTTTGAAAGTACACTAAAGTCATTTTATTCTCACTAATTGCTTTTTAAAAATATTTTTGGCTGTTTTCAGACATTGATTTTTTCCACGTGAATTTTAAGATCACTTTCTCCAATTAAAAATGAGCCCTGACGTCTACATATTTATTTTTGGAGAACTGATTTTTATGATATCAGTCTTCTCATCCAAAATACTGGCTTCCATTTACTCAGATCTTATTTTATATATTTCAATAATACTTTATAGGTTTCTTCATATTGGGTCTTCTATTAACTAAAATTTATTCCAAAGATTCAGAGAGTGTTTGTTGTTGTTGTGATGGGATGTTTTTTTCTGATTTCCAAATCAAAACAATTATTGATTAATAATTGTTTCTTATTAGATACAACATACACCAGGTACTTTTCTAAAAAGCTTGCAACTCACTTTATTCTCAACAATCTACAGATTGAAAACTAAAGTACAATTTATATAGAAGAAAATCGAAGCTCAATGACATTACCTTAACTTGTCCAAGCAAGTTAACCGTCACTTGGCAAGGATACAGTAACTTGCACTCAGTTAATGAATGGCAGATCTGGTACTAAATGGCAGATTATCTGGATTCAGTATTCATATTCTTAATGTTTATATTATACTACTGGTCTTGCATTCTTTCAATTACCATTTTTATTCAAAATGTTTTTTATAATTTCTCGAGACAGATGGTTTTGTATATACATTCATACAGTTAGCAAAAGTGCTCATTCTAACTATGTCCTATATATATATATATATATATATATATACAATTGTTCAATTTTATTTTCTGTCTGTGGTTGCTAAAATTTCTAAAAACAATTTTGTATAGTAATTGTGAGAGGAGCTCTTTCTTCTATTCTCCATTTTAACTAAAATTAGTATAAGTAATACTGTGCAAAGTTCTTGATACATCCTCTAACATATAACTAACATATTAAAGTGCCTTTTGTCCCTTCTGGTTTCACTTAGTTTTATTTTTAATAAATAATCATTTCTAAATTTTATTCAAAACCTTTTCATCATCTGTTGATAAGACCATGTTTTTTCCACTTTGATTTATTAATGTAATTATGTTAATAGAATTCCTATCATTGAAATATCCTTTTATTATCACCAAAGATTAGGAACAACTTGGCTATTAATTTGGTGTGGTATATTACTTTTTATATATACTGCTAGATGCCTAATACGAATACTTAGGATTTTTACAAAAAATACTGAGAAGCAAACAGATCCAGTTAGCTTCAAGTTTGTATAATGTTTATCAAGTTTTGTGGTTAAGGTTATGTCAATTTCAGACTGATGTGTTTCAGTGCTTTCAAATAAATTTTTTTTTGGTTTTGAATACTTTTTTGAAAACTGGACTTAGTTGTACTTTGAAGGTCACAATAAAATTCACCTAGGAATCTCTTCCTTTTTTAATGACACCTCTTTTACTCACCTTCTTAATTTCTTCTGAAATCACTGATTTCAACATGTTTTGAAATAATCTGGAATTAACCATATTTTGTTGAGGAATAAATTCATTCCTCTAGATTTGTCAAGTGTGTTGTTCAGAACAGTCTCTTTTAAGTGTTACACCACCTTCAGTATCTATCTTGACTCACTCTTCTGTAATTGGGTGGCTTCATCTTAAGAATCAGTTTCATGTTTTGCTTTTCATTTCAGTTTTATTCTGAAAGTCTATATTGTTTCTTTTTTTCCCTGACATTCTGCTCATTTCTAGGAGGTATAAGAAATTCCTTCTTGCTGCTCTTTGTTCTTTAAACATGCTCCTTAATGCTATGTTTGTCCTGTGATTAAGACTTTCATGGGCTCCCCTGTATGTGGAAGACAGAACTTTTTTTCACAGATTTCTAGTGTTACTGTAAGAGGGGGATCCCCAGGGAGGGAGGAGGTTCCAGATGTCCTGCCCCACCCTAAGAAGGGCTGAGCTGGGCAGGGAGAAGGAAGGGAAAGAAGGAAGGAAGGAGAGCAGTGAGGAGACCTTCAGGAAGCACAGAGATCTTTGCCTTGGGTGGATACCAGGAACTTGGAGCACATGGAAGGAGACACTTGAAAGAAAGGTGGGTGAGAGACCCCTTGAACAATGGCAGCCCTGGTCTCAATTTTGACTTTGCTCCTTTCATCCCAGATGTGTTGAGTCCCTCCTGCCCCTTCCCCTGCAACCTCACCAGAAGGTGCCCGAGACATGGGCAAGCTTGTGGGCCTCAGTCATCCTGCTTTGGGCTAACTCTATGGGGCTGAGCATTTCCCCACAAGGAGATGCGTAACTTTGAGTGTTTGATCTAGAAGCTGTGTTCTTTCTTTCCGTTCTCTTCTCTTTATTGCACATAAATTGTAAATTATTCAAGTTCCTTTCCATGAAAAGTCTCACACACTAGAATATATTTTGTCTTGATGCAATGTATAGCAGGATCTATTTCGAGCAGGCAGATTTAGGGGTCCTGGGTTGCTCCTCACCCTGCCCTGTGACATTATCATCGCCTATGGGTGCCATCATCCAGAGAGGGAAGAGTGGATGCTTAACTTTTTGTTATTTATATAAATTCTAGTAAATTTTATGATGAAACATTTTGACTTACAAAGTATTCATCTTTTAAAATTTCTTAACATGCTTCCCTTTGTGACCAAATGCACCATTAGTTTCTTCAATTATTTCATGAGAATATGAAAAATTGTGTCACTTCTGAAAATTAAAAATTTCTGGACAAATAACTCAGTGAAAGTATTTTAAGTAAATGTTACCTAATTGTTTTCTTACCTCTGTCCTTTAAATTTGTCTATTTCTGAGGTAGGCAAACCAAAATATCCCAGAAAAATGTACTTTGATTACTATTTTTTTCTACTGGTTTTTGCTTTACAAATTTACCATTGTTTAATGTATGCACTTTCAGAGAATTCTTCCTTTACACAAAATGAAATTTTATCATTTACCCAGTGGCCTATTTATGATAATGTTTGGTGCTTTTCACAATAAATAACACCTCTGCTAATATTAATTCCATCATTCCTACTTTTCTTTTTCTTGTATTTACTTACTATCAATTTATCCACCTATTTATTCTAGCCACCTATTTTTACCATTTTGAGTCTGCTTATACAAACCAAACTTTCATAAACCAACTGAATACTATCTATTTGCATCAAAATGCATTTACATTTCACGAAATATGTAACATAATTTGACTTATTCCATCTTGTTTTATAGTTATTCATGATTTTACTTGTTTCCTCTGAGGTGTTTTTGCTAAATTGATCAGATGGCTATTCATTCCCTCCTCCTCCCCCTCCTCCCTGCCCCCCTTTCCTGACATTCATATTCAAATACATGTGTTCCATTATTACAGGAATGCAAAATAGCAATATTTCCCTCCACTGAAGCTCCATTTCCTATTTCCCTCATCTCCCTCTTCAGAGGAGATTATGGAAGCTTCTCTACCACACACCTCCAGTCACTGGATATTGCTTAGAAAGGTCAACAGGTATAGTTCTCATTTTTAAAGGTCTCCCTTCTGACATGCATACATCCCATCTCTATCTCATCATCATGTGGGATCTGACCACACATTCAGTGAAAGATGGTGGGTCCACATGGCATCTTCTCTTCCTCACGGATATTCAGATAGTGAGGACAACTTCCTGAGTTTCCTCACCTGGTGTAGGTACCACAGTGTCTGAATCTTGACACGGCCCTATGTCTCCTGCATTTACTCTGAGAGATGGATGGTCTTATCTCAGTATCAAGGGCCACTATAGTGTGAACCTCTCTCCAGGTGAGGTCACTTCATTTTCTTCTAACTTTCATTGTTGCAGAAAAGAAATGCATTAGTTCTCTTTTTTCTCCTTTGCAAATAATGAGGAAAATGTTCTTTTCTCTCTACAACCTTGAAAAATATATTTGAATAGTTTTATCCCTAAAGTTAAAGAACTGTTAGGGATGAACTTAGGGTGTGTGTGTCTGTTCTTCTGAATGTTGCCTGACACTTTGTTTCCTCTGCTGAGTAATGTCTTCTTCTGGGTCTTAAAACCACAACTTTGGAAGTCAACAAAGACCATTCTGTCTTATTCTAATCTACCATGTTTTTTACTTTGTCAATGACAGTGTCTACCCCACTCATCATCCCCTTACCCCCCCCACCCCCCCACCTAAGTTTGGTTGTTAGTGTTGGTTTCATTGTTGCTTTTAGAGGGAGGGGAGGTAGTTAAGTTTTTGTAGCACTCTTACTGTGATTTTTATTTTCAGTTAAATGTGTCCCCTCTCCTGTGCATTACTTGTGGGACATGGAGGTAGAGAGATGGAGCTTCAGATAAGAGGAACACCTCCTGTCTCTCGAGCCCACTCTGGCACACTAGAGGGTGATTGATAGCACATCTCTCACCTGTCACCCAGCTTCCTAACCTCTTTGGAATGTCCCAAGAGAGATATGAGCTATGAGTCATGGCTATTGACCCCACAGGTAAATCCTCCTGTTATTGTGCATACCCGCATCCTCCCTGCTGCAGGTCACGTATGCTCTACTCCTTCCTCATGATATCATTGTGACATGTCCTTGCTGGGGCATATAAGGGGCTTTACAACTTCATTAAAGCTGGACCTGGATGTGCTTCCTAGATCCCTATTCCGTGGGATCAGTTTCAACTTCACCTGGAGAGAGGCTCAGGAACTTCATGGTACTGGACCCAGCCAAGTTTACTTTCTTTTTAGGCCCGTCTTTTGCACGGCCTCTCGCAGACACAAGTTAAACTCAGCAAAACAAACTCCAACACGGAGTTCAAATGTGCAAACTCCTTAACTGCATTCAGCACACATGCTGCCAGCCTGGGCCAGCCAAAGGCTGCAGGCCCCAGGCCTGGCCATGTCCACATGGCTCACATCTTTACAAGATGGCTGATTCCCATCTCTCCTTCATTGAACCTCTCTCTCTATCTGATCTCCATATTGCCTCTAAATCAAAATCTTAATATTTAAATTTTTCTTTTTGTTTGCACACCCTTTATATCCCTTGATTTCCCGCCTTTTAAAAAACCTGTTTTACCTTGATCATTTCACTTCTTTCTCCCCCTGCATTTTCCTAAAGGAAAATTTTAACTAAAGTTATTTTTACATTTTAGCATATGTCCTTAAAGTCTGCAATCTTAAACAGGAGACAATGGGGGGTGGGTAGCACACCCTTTCATGCAGGAAACGTAGGGCCGTGTCAAGATTCAGACACTGTGGTTCCTACACCAGGTGAGGAAACTCAGGAAGTTGTCCTCACTATCTGAGGAAGAGAAGACAACATGTGGACCCACCATCTTTCACTGGATGTGTGGTCAGACCCCACATGATGATGAGATAGAGATCAGCTTCTCAGTGTCAACAGACACTTCTGGGTCTGTCTGTCTGTCTGGCGCCCTGTCTCTCTTCCTGCCCGCTGGGTGTCCTGACAGCAGCTCTGTCATTTGGCACCTCAGGAAACAGCAAGCCGTCCTGGGGACCTCCGGGAACTGCCTTTCCATGCTCTGCTATCCCCAGCGGCCACTCCTGCCATATCAGAGTTGGGCACGCACGTCTCCATGGGGCCCCCACATGCCAGGGCCCAGGAGTCAGCTGCTCCTGCAATGGTCACTCAAGTGAGGCCCTGCAGAGAGCAGGCCTGTCCCCTCAGACTGTGACACTGAAGCCTTCCTGGTCTGCATGCAGGGCGCCCCTGTTCTGACCTCTTATCTCATCTGAAGGGGGAATCTGCCTGCCTCAGCTTTGCACTTCGGAACCCCTGCAGAGATGGAGATCTCATCTTTATCCTAGGTCATGGCTCATCTCCCAGGAATTAGCTGTTGGTTGGTAGCTGGATGGACGAAGCATCTTTCAAGTCACTATCCTGCTGGAATCCATCTGCCTATTGACAGCGAGGCTCTGACGGTGCCTCTCATGTCCTTTCGTTTCACACAGGGGGGTGGCTTGGGGGGAAGGAAGGTCCAACATCTGGTGACGGGAGCTCAGGATGCAGCCAGCAGCTGCTTCCCCACAAGCTTCAGTTAAGCTGGCCTTGGGCTGTCATGGGATGGGGTGGAGGTGGGTCCATGTTTGGGAGGCAGAAGGCGACTGGGCACCATGGAAGATGATAACCCAGAGGGCAAAGTGAGTCCTAAAGGACAACGTGAGCAAAGGAAGCCAGTCTGAGACCGGAAGCTCTTTTCAGGGAAGCCCACAGATGCCAGGCTAGAAACGGAGCAAAACCTGCCATGCTCAACCTGCCTGCTTCTTCCTCTTCTCTCATTTGCTAACCTATTTTCGAGTTTGGTTTCTGGTAGATGTCAAGTCAGTCCTAATGCTGTTTTTCCACTTTGCATAACCTACTTCCTGCTGCAGTTCTGTAAAAGAAGAACAAATGGGAATCTTTTCACTTTGAAATCCTGACATTCACCACCGTGATGCTGATTACTAAGTGTTAAACATCTGGGTTCAGATGATCTCCAGGGTGTTCTCTCCAGGCTTCTGCATTAGTGGAACAAATGTGTTCTTATTTCCAAACATCACTTCATTTCAACATTTACCCCCATCGCCCACGTTCCTTGTTGGAGCAGATAAGCATGCTCCTTTGCACAAGAGTGCGCCAGGCATGAATGCGGCATGGAGAAAAAAACATCTTTTATCACTTCTCTAACACTGTGCGATGAGAGCATGCAGCTGTTTCCTAAGACATGTGTCTCAGACCTGGCAGGATAAATTCTGTTCAAAGACAGATCAAAGAGAGGAGGATCCAGGAATGCAAAACAAGCCTTGGTACCCTAACCCCAACACACCTACAAAGTGCTTCACTGTAGCTCAAAGAGCAAGTATTTCCACCACCCATCTACCACGTGAAGAAAGAAGAAAATGAGGGTAGTGTAAAAGCCAGGCAAATGACACATTACTGCAAGAATGAACTCATTCCCAGTTTTACAGTAGCCAAAGAGAACAGGTAATTAATAATAGTCACCTGTCAGTCAGGAATGCCATAAAAAATGATTAAAATCAAGTTTGATAATAGGCCATAAAACTGGTCGATAAAAAGTAACAGATAGTTCTAGATTGGAATTCTCCGTGCATTTGCATTCACGAGGTCTCTCGGTAACCCTGCCTCCAGCTGAAGCTGCATTTTCCCGTGTCATTTAAAGAATAAGTGGATGGAGGACTGACAAGCTGTGTTAAGACTCTACGGACAAGTTAAATTAGCATGATTCTTTGGAATTGTTTCAAAGATCTTTGGCTACTATTAATATTTTTAATCTTTCATTTTTATTACATGTCTGATGGCAGGAACTATGGCAGGAAACACATTTTGTCAATTAAATAATTAATCCCACAGCAGAATAGGCAGTGAAGAAAAACTGACATTTGTCAGGGTTGGAGAAAAAAAAAGTGAAAGCCTAGAAGGATTTTCATTACACTTGCTCCAAAAACCCTCATTGGATAGCTGGCTTTCCTGATTCACCCTCTCCCACATTTTCCACACCTGCTGCAAAGAGTCCCCATAACAAGACCAGGAAAGAAGAAAGGATTTGTAAGGCATCCCCTCTTGTTCATTCTAACCCACTGAACCCCCAAATCCTGGCCATTTTCTTTCCTACTCATGGGTCCTGTTTCCTTGCTGGCATCAAGACCCTTTCAGAATAGGCTCCAATTGAGTCCACTCATCATGCATCATTGTCTGTTTTCTGCTTTGGCCCCTCCAGGACACTTGAAGCCCAATTTGTATGTGCACAGACAGACCTGGGTGCCAATCCCAGCTCAGCTCTGGTTGGCCTGGGCTGCCCTGCCTGCCAGCCTCATGTATGAACTGGGTCTGTTGCAGATAACCTGGATTAGGAGGCAGTCCAGGTGGTGGTGAGGGTTAAATACTGCCTCACACCTGCTCCCCACACTGACTGGTAAGGAATCTGAGCTTGAGAGCTATAATTAGCACCGCATTCCTTTTCTGTGTTTCATAGCTCCTGATTTATGAACATGTCAAGTGAATTGCACTTTTGCTTTTTCTCTCACTTCTGCTCTTAAGTCTGGTCTCACGACTCCATTCAGCTGCTTCTGACAAGAGGCCAGGGCCAGCTGCTGGTTCCTTCGCTCTTTTCCCATGCTCCTTTTCATCCGGGTCCTTGGCTCGTAAGAAACTGAGTAATAGTACTTTTGGTCCCTGAAGAACTTGGGTTTGAGGGTTTCCACAGATGGTATTGCCATTCCGTCAACAGCAGTCTGCACTGGATTAAGGCTGCCTAGGAGGTGACATCTTCAACTCGCTATTTTTAACTGGTTTAAGCAGCCCCCATTCTGCCAAAACGAAATGCTTGCTTGGGGTGGAGATGAGCTTCCTCAATGCATCAGCCAAATGGGCTTCTTGCTTCCTTCTAATAGTATTCCACCATGTATTTTTTTTCTAATTGGCCACTCAACAGTTATTTTTGTTGTAAATGCAAGACTTCCCATCAGATTGCACACATTTCTATGGTACTTACATTCTTTCAATTGGTTAAAAAATGAATCCTGATCATCCCTATCAGCTGCTTTGACAATGTGAAACAAAAAAATAAATAAAAGAAGATTTTGATTGAAAAAACATGATACAGAAGCCTGTGGATTTACAAGAGTGAGTATCACAAAAACATATACCTGATATTTTCCCTTAAAAATATATTTGAAATGTTGGCAATTTTGTGCCCTATCATAAAATTTGATACCTGTGATTCATAAGGCACATGCCAAGGGGAAATTGTGTCTCTTTAGCAAATGATGTAAACTGGTCTGGATGAATAAACACAATTTCAGCCTAGTTTGGATAGCTCACTCGACCTCGCAAAGAAGAAAAGGACCACATTTTCAAACGTTCAAACGATTTATCACATTATAAATTTTTCTGAAATTGTTTCCTGTTCGATATCAACCTATTAGTCACACTGTCTCTATGTGAGGGGAACAGACTGAAGACAGTCTTTAGCTCTGAAGTTTAATTTGTTTTTCCTTATTTCCTGTTAAATTAGTGAAGAGTTACTAAGTTCTGTGTAAAATGACTGTGCAATAGGACTGTAAGAGGATTTTATTTTCATTAGTTGTAATCTTGCCTGCATTTCAAGACTGTATTAGAAAAAAATAGATGGAACCATATGAGCTAATTTAAGCTGCGTCTTGAAGTAGGAAATTCAATGGGTTTAGGATTCTCAAGAAAAGTTACAGAAGCTGCTCTTCCACTGGCGATGGCTACACAATAGAGTCAAACATAAAACACGTCATCAAAGATGAAGCAAAGAATCAAACCCTGAGGAACTGGATATGAGAAGCCAGTGTGTTTTGGGGTGTGACTCGATGTGCTAGAGTGACAACAAGAGGGAAAACGTAACAAGAGTATCGGGTCTTCCAGAGATAGAAACAAATATGGGCTCATCCAGATGGGCATTCTTGCTTCTTACAAGAGAAAGAAAGATGAGTTTTCTTTCCCATAGTCATTGTCCTCCTAGAGCCCCTTGTACCTATAGAAGCAAAGTCTGTTCTGATGACATGTTGTGAGACGCTAAGGGAGCTGGGCTTCAAGATGATACAGGATCACTTCCATCGTCTCTGGGTCACCCACATCCCCTAAATATGGGTGCATGCGGAACGTTTCTCTGCCATGTTCCTCAGAGTTTCTCAAAGTGACTTTCTACCTCTAGGCAGGATAATGATGGCAGGCTCTAGTATCGCGAAATCTGAGTCAGTGTAAGATGCCAAATGAGGAAAAGACTCATGTCACCTGGGAGGGAGGATGTGACACCCGCACGTTAGCTCTCTGAGCAAGCCCTGTGCGACTAGAACGACGACCTACCTTGTCTGGTGTACTCGTCGGCTTCTCTGTGCACCAAATCCTTGACTCTGTTTCCATAAAGCAGCCGGGAGGAGTCGTGGTCAAAGGCTTTCAAGGTTTCGCTGGAACTGTAGGACTTCTGCGTAGGCACCCTGCACTCCTCATTGTCCGCTGAGGAGTTCGTGTACCGCCGCTCCTTCTCGCGTCGGCTTTTGGTGAGGGAGCAGTAAGGTCTACGTTCTTTCACATCCATACTTCATTCCTCGGCGCTCATCGGCCCTAGCTGCAGCGGGGGAAGCTCAGGGCTCCGCGCTCATTGGCTCCTCTGCAAAGAGAAAAGGGTTGCATGTCGTCAGCACAGCAGTCACCGGAAACTGGATGACGTGCCTTCCTTCTCAGTTTGGAGGGTGGTGGGAAGGAAGAGGGTGGCCTGTCTAGGAAACGAATCTTTAGCAAGAAATATGAATCAGTGGACTGAGGGGAAGAACTTGTATGCCCAGGCTCTTGTGCTAAGAAGTCTTATGGGTCTTGTTTAAGGGACTCTGATATTTCAGAAGGAAGGGAGGGAGGGAGGTAGGTAGGGGAATGAGGGACAGGGAAGGGGAGGGA
>PVHY01022274.1:0-22649 GCA_004024945.1 Uropsilus gracilis
GGATCTTGGTTTTCTTTTTTATATAAGTTGAGGTATAATTGGAATATGACAGATTCGGCTGTACAATGTAATTGGGGTTTGTAGACCTTCCAAAATGATCATAAGAAGTCTAGTTAGCATCACCACTTAGCATTACAAATGTATGATATATTTTAAAATTTTTTAATTTTTATTTTGTAATTGTCATACAATATTGGTCATGTTTGTATGGTTGTCATTCCCCTTCAAATGAACTATGTTTGTAATAAGTACTTTTAGGACCTTGTCTCTTATACAAAGTACTATTATTAGCTATAGCTACCATACTGTATACATATTATATCCTGTATATTATATCCATACTGTATGTTACATCCTCATTATTTCATTATAACTGAAAATTGCAACTTTCTACCCCATTCCCCATTTCAACTCACTCTCCATGCCCCACAGTAATCACCAATCTTCTATGTATCCATAAGCTGTTTTGTTGGTTTTTAGATCCCATGTATAGGCAAGATCATACAGTATTTGTCTCTGATTTATTGTACCTAACATGTTATTTCTCTGACAATAATGTCTCAGTGTCCATCCATGTTATGGCAAATGGCATCATTTTATTATTACAGCTGAATTATATTCTGATATATACATATATACACATATACACATAGATGTATATACACATATACACATAGTTTTATATGTGTATATATACGAGTATATGTATATGTGTATATGCATGTGTGTATATATACATCTATATGTATATGTGTGTGTATATATGTATATGTACACATATATACATACACTATTCAGACTATATCCCTATCTGAGCTATTGTAAATTATACTTCAGTGAGTATAGGGATATAAATACCTTTTTTAGTGTCTTCATTTTCTTTGGATAAATATCCACAGGTAGAATCACTGGATCATCTGGGAGTAGTTCTACTTTTAATTTTTTGAGGACTCTCCACACTGTCCCAGTTTACATTCCCACCAGCAGTGCACGGGGCTCTTTTCTCCACATTCTCATCAATACTTTTATTTCGTGACTGCACCATATATCTGACAAGTGTGAGGTGCTATCTCAGTGTGATTTAGATTTGCATCTCGCACGAATCAGCAATGTCAAACACCTTTTCATGTACCTGTTTTTCATCTGTATGGCTTCTTTGGGAAAATACCTTCAGATTTTATGCCCATTTTTTGGTCAGATTAACTTTTTGCTGTCGACATGCATGAGTTCTTTATAAACTTAGGCTATTAACTGCTTATCAGAGATACAGTTAGCAACCATTTCCTCTGATTTCATTCATTTTGCTGATGGTTTCCTTCTCTAGACAGAAGCTTTTTAGCTTGATATAGTTCCATTTTTTTTTTATTTTTGCTTTTGGTGTCAGATCCAAAAATCATTGCCAGCATCAAGGAGTTTATCACCTTTATTTTCTTCTGGTAGTTTCTATGGTCTCAGGTTTTATATTTAAATCTTTAATCCACTTTAACTTAAATTTTGTACATGGTGTATGGTTGTCATACACTAAGTTTCATTCTTTCTGCACGTGACTATCCAGTTTTCCTAGCATCACTTGTTGAAAAAAAAGTCCTTTCTCCATTGTATATTACTGACCTTTTTGTAAATTAATTGATTATATCTGTATGTTTTTGTCATTATAGTTCAGTAAACAATGCCTTTGATTTTGGTTTTTTCTCTAAATTGCTTTGGCTATTTAAGTCTTTGTGGGTCTGTAAAAATTTTAGGATTATTTGCCCTAGTTATTGAAAAATGCCACTGAAATTTTAATAGCAATACATTGAATCTTTAGATCACTTGGGTAGCACCCACATTTTAGCAAAATAAATTCTTCTGATCCAGGAGAATGAACTATTTTTTCATTTATCTGTGTCCTCTTCAGTGTCTTCTGTCAGTGTCTTATAGTTGTTAAGTATTTTGTCTTCTTGGTTTAATTTATTCCTAGGCATTATATTCTTTGTCATACAATTGCAAATGGATTTAATGTCCCTGATTGTTATTGGTGTGTAGAAATACAGCATATTAGTGTATAGAAATGCAATATTCTTTTTTATATTGATTTTGAATCCTGTAACTTTATTGAATTTACTTACTAGCTGTTTTTTGATTAAACCTTTACAAATGGCTATTTTTCTACTTAAAACTATATATGTCATATATATTTTCATATTTCCTACATTTCTACTAAGAAATGTAGAAAAGATATATAATGAAGGAAACAATTATGTAAGATGTCTTTGAATTTGTTAATGCATATGTATTTTTTTAATCTGAATAGAGAAGACATAAACAGAAACAATATCTTAACATACCGAAATGAAGTAGATATCTGTTTAGCTTTATACCATACTTTTTTTCACCTTTGGTGACCAATTTCCCATGTCATTAGATATTCTTAAAGAATTACTTTCAATTATATCAGAGTATTTCTATCCCATGTTTCTCATTCCCAGAAAGTTCACAACAGACTTTATTTACACTTAAAACTTTAAAAAATGATTGTCGTAATTAGGCGTTATAGTAAAATTTTGCATCGATTTATATCACGTTCGGGATAATTTAGGATTCGCAGCAGGATACAGCATAGTATTTGGCAAGTACGAATATAATATTAGGATGTTTTCTCACCTTCCATGTGTTCTAAAAGGAAATGAGAAGAAGGAATGAAAATGGAACTTGAGAGGAGTGTGGATGTGTGAAGCAAAGCTAGAAATGTGAAGCAATGACTCAGCTCACACATGCACACATGCACAACACAGATTTCTGCAGGCCTTCTACCAGCGCATGTGTTTATTAATTAAGAATTGAAATCAGAGCTCAAAGGATCCAACAAAACCCACAAAAATTAAGAGGAAAAGACATTACATGCTAGATATGCAGAGGAAACAAAACTATGGCAGACCGATGCAAGTTCATCCCTTCAGCATCGACTTAATGTTCTCTGCACAGGACTGGATGCTAAGTATGAAAACCTGAACTGAACAAATCATCCACAGTGCTCAGCCCCATAAACGCAGTCTAATGGAGAAAACAGGATATTAGCAATTGCTTCAGTGCAATATGAGATGCATGCAGAGAAATGAATACAACCTTGCACGGACCCAGCAAAAGACAGCCAAGAGTCACAGAAAAACAGAAGGCTTCAGAAAGGAGGCAACCTTGGAGTCAAGATGAGAAGAATGAGACCTTCCAGGGGGAGAGGGAAATAATGGAGGCAAATTTTACAGTTGGATTAGTAAAAGAAAACAGCTAAATGTTGAAATGTCTTTTTGGGATAGACTTTGGACCCAATACTACTTGTTACAGATGCACCCTTGTTTTCTGTAACACACTATTCCTGAAAAGTTTTGCATGGGACAAACTGATATTTAGAGGCATAGTCCCCTGAAGGGGAGTTGCCACTTCAAGGATACCTGCTGTGCATTTGTTTATCTAGAAAAGTCCTTACTTGTCAGCTCCTCTTTTTTCATGTGGGTCCTTACACACTGCATGTCATTAGTGCAATCGCAAAAACGCATGCCTTTCCATGGGTTGCATTCATTAGTTCCAAACCCAAGAGGGCCTTTGGGTACTTACATGTTGATTTGCCACAGCCTGCGCACACATTCACTTGCTCTGCTTATTTGGTGAGTCTTAAAAGTCAGGTGATGAAAGTCCACAGCTCAGATATGTGGCTACAGTCAATGCAAATTTTAAAGTATGATTTTTTTTCAAGTAAGTTGATTTTGAAGACTACCATATTTGCACAGCAGATTTAGTATTTGTAATACTCAAGTTTTGTTTTTGGCTTTAACCACTCTGCAATTTCCCCCAAACTGCATAGCAACTGTTAAGGTAGTTTGAACTCTAAATATTACTTTGCAGATAGACAACCTGAGTGAACAGGAAAGGTTAGCTCTCAGCCACTCTCCCAGACTGGTCCTACAATTTCCACCTGTTAAAATAGAGGTCCCCCCCGCCCCCAGACTAGAGGCTAAATCCTTAGATACAGGCTTGACACCTGGAGTAATGATACTGCCATTTTTAGCAGAGGCTCATGCTCCACCATTGCACAGAGGTAGAGCACCTAAATCTTGATGGTATTGAAAGTATCTATAAATTTATGGTGGGAGGATCATGTGTCAAGGGTCTAGTTGAAGGAGGAAAGGCAGGAGTGTCTTTATCTCCTTGTGTTTTTCCTCTGATCAGCCCGGCCAGAATATGTTTCACTGTGGTTAGCATAATTAAAGACTCAGGATGACTTTTTTTTTTTAAACCAAAACAAAAAATTCAGTTGCCCTGACAAGCACTGATAACGTGACATAGGACAACTGCAGTTGTTCTTTGAAGGGTCATCTTGGTTTTAGATTTTCTTAAGTTGGTTTTGTTGTTGTTGTCTAGAATATAATGTTCCAAGAATAGGGTTTTTGCTGTTGTTTTACTTTGAGGACACAAACTACCTCTCAAGGTTACATTTTTAAAAGCATATTTTAATAAAGCCTATTTATTATATTTTAATAAATATATCAGATTTTAATTATTATAAATCTATTATAGTTTAATTATATTTTAATAAATTTATTGTAGTTTAAAAGCATATTTTAATAAAGCATCGCTTTAGTCTCTTGATTAGGGCATTAGGCCTCTCAAATCACTCTTTCTCTTGGTGAGCATGGACCATCTCTCCACTGGAAAATTGTATGGTAATAGAAATGTTTCTGTGGTACTTTCCATTCTGGATTAGTTTTCTGGAGATTCTATTGGTGGAGCTATTACTGTGATACTGCGATTGCTGAAAGACAGATTAGCCTGAAATCAGCAGCTGAAATCAGCAGCTGAAAAGCAGCTGGGGGGTGGGAACCTCCATTTTCAGCAAGCCACCTTTTTGAAAAAAAATCCATTTTCAAGCTTGAGAATTGAGGAAGGACTCAGCTTGTGTGTGTCTCCAGTGCAAAGTTTGGTGCTGATGTAATCAAAGTGGGTGGGGCCTCGGTTCTCTCAGACCACTGCAGTTAGACAGGTTCCCATGGAACATGTCCCCTGTGAGCTCAGCAGAGCTACCAGCACAGCACCTGCACCAGCTAGCTGTCCTCAGGGTGATCGGACATGGGGGTGGCTTCCCCCACAGTGCATGTCTGCATGTCCCAGGAGAGTCTGGCAGACACCTTTCCAGCTAGTCTCTATGTACCAGCTTTGCCACCACAGGACTGAACTGGATAGGGGCGTGTGGCTAAGATTGACCCTCTCATTAGAAGCTATCACAAAGAACTCCCAGGTGAGTGTTCAAACTACCCTACAAGTGCTTTTCTATTTTAAAAAATAGCTGAGTGGGGATGATCCTAATCGAACAGTATAGATCTTCCCCAGCAGCCCCTGACTGTCTGTTTATTTTGTTTTCCCTCGAACCTGTTTCCCCCGAAGTCTGGGTGAGAGAATGCTCCAAAGTAATCATTAAGCTAACAGAGGGCTACAGGCTTGCCATCCAAAAGGAAAAAGGGCTTTGTGGCTACCAAATGTTTACCTTTGCTAAGTTGAAAGGCTTGGTCCCTTGATGAAGCCACTCTAGAGATAAGAGAGAAGCTTGATTTTTTCAAGGTGAAGGGTGTATGTACAGGTACAGGATGTGGTATCAGCCTCCTCTTCTCCTTTCTCCCTCCAACCCCCACCCTTCCAAGCCACCCCAGTGTTGCAGCTGAGACTCAGAGAAGGTAAGTGACAAAGGTAGAGACTTATGTCAAATTCTCAGTGTTGCTTTTTTCCTCATTATAAAAATTGATTCCGCCAGTCTTGAATTTGTCAAAAATACAGTGGGGCTCTGAATTTATCAGACACGATGGAGTCACCAGGATTTAAGTCATTTTCACATAGAAGGGTGAATGAGGTGAGACTTCTGTCAACCTGTTGATGTCAGTGAGAGACCTTTCCTTCTCCACCTTTGTACCCATTCTGCCTGACAGATTAAGTTCTGCCAGAGCCTAGAAACATCTCATCAGGCAACCCTGGTACTTGAAACAGCTCTCTTCAGGTATGTCAGGAAAGCTAACTTCCTGCTTCTTCCCATGTCTTAAAAAAGTCTTTTCGTTGCTAAGGGAAGCTGTAACAACTTCAAAGGACAAGGTGTGATTTCTTCCCTTTCATTAATTAACTGGTTGGTCACTTAGAAAATTCTATTATTCTTCTTGAAAGAACTACATTGTTGTGAGATTTAGAAGGGCAGCTTGATTTTCTGCCTTGTTAACCCAGAACAGCTCGACTGGTGTCCTACACAGTGTGAGCTCACCACCTGGACACAGCAGGTGACAGTCACAAGTCACAAGTCAAGGTAAGCTTAGGGACACCCCCATTTCCTCACAGGCTTTATATAATGAATCCTATTCAGCCTTCCAGATTTAGTCCAGATGCAGAAATGATAAGAGTTTATTGTGAGAATGGAAAAAGTCAGGAAGTTGGCTTTCCTGACATACCTGGAGAGAACTGTTTCAAGTACCAGAGTTGCCTGATGAGATGTTTCTAGGCTCTGGCAGAACTTAATCTGTCAGGCAGAATGGATACAAAGGTGGAGAAGGAAAGGTCTCTCACTGACATCAACAGGTTGACAGAAGTCTCACCTCACTCACCCTTCTATGTGAAAATGACTTAAATCCTGGTGACTCCATCGTGTGTGATAAATTCAGAGAGCCCCACTGTATTTTTGACAAATTCAATGACTCGCAGAACCAATTTTTATAATGAGGAAAAAAGCAACACTGAGAATTTGACATAAGTCTCTCCCTTTGTCATTTACCTTCTCTGAGTCTCAGCTGCAACACTGGGGTTTTTGGGAGGGTGGGGGACTGAGGGAAAAGAGAGAAGAGGAGGAGGTTGATACCTGCATCAGTGCCATTGTTGAGGCTTTTTTCAATTTTGCCAACTCCATATTTATTGAGGAAAATAAGTGATAAAATTAGTGTGTGTGACTTGTTCCTAAGCTGCTTTATTTGGTCTGTAAAAATACCTTTAGTTCATTGAGCCAGTGTTTGTGACAATGACTGATTTACATGAGGCATGCACAGTAGGTTCTTATTTTCTTTCTTTACCCCACAGCACTGTATGGTGCGTGACTTGTTCATAATGCTCATTTTTCCCTCAACGTGTATTTCTGTTAAATCTCCTAAATCTTCCTTAGCAAGAGAAATCTCAAAAACCTTGGGTCTTCTGAATTTAGTAAAGGGGAAAAAGCTTCTAAGGTCCTGATTCTCCAGAGAGAGCCAGTTAGAAAAGAGTGTTACTATGGAAAGAGATGTATTGGAAGGAGTTGGCTCATGAGATTATAGAGACTAACCATTCCTCAGAGCTACAGTCAGCAAGCTGGAGACCCGATAGCATTGTGTTTGCTTCCAATTTGAGTCCAGAGGTCTTAGAATCAGTGATATAGATCCAAGCTGAAAGTTGGGGGTTCTGAAATCCAGGAAAAGTCTGTGTTTTATGCAGGAGGAAAGACCAACATCCCAGTTCTAATCAGGGAGGTGGAAGGATTTCTTTTCTTACTCTTTGGACTATTGAATCCCTCACTTGAATGAATGAAGCCCATTCACACTCAGGAGATCCTAGGTTTTCTCGGTCTACCAACACAAGTGTAAATTCCCTCCAGAACCCTCTCACAAACATCCAGAATAACTTTTGACAAAATGTCTGAACAGTCAAGGCCCAGTTCAGTTGACACATAAACTGTTCTTCCAGTGAACTAGTTCAGGTGACATTTCAGGTGGATTTGTGCGGTTGTAACAGAAATGACTTTTTTCTGACAGGCCCTTTTTTTCCAAGGATGTGTAATATAGCCAATTCTCAGAGGCTTTGCTATGACTTTCTGCTCAGAGCATTTCATTCCAGGGTATGTGATTAGGTGGAATGTCTCCATATCCCTGTGAGAGGCTGCTATACACAGTGGTAAGGAATTAAAGTTAAGGTAGAAGGATGTTCTATGAGAGGCAATCACCTCTGTGGCCATCCTAGGAAATGAAGCTCCTACAACCTCTCCATTTCTTCTTCAGTAGATGACAGACATACCTTTCTGGATGTTACAGGCCTAGAATTATATGTGAGATTATAGTATAATGACACAGGCCCAGCAGTGACATCTTAGTGCACACAGTTGGAGACTGAATCATTGGCACAGTTCTGATATATCTATCTAAAGTTCAGAAACCATAAATGCATATAAAATCGGGTAACAAAACAGGCAAAGCAGGGTACTTAACAAAACTTACAAAGGGAAGAGCTGCCCTTTAAACCCAGCTATTCCGTAGGTTCTTTCCAGCCTGTGCAAGACCACAAAATCTTAAGAGTAGGCAACAACAAATTTACTCATTAAAAAGACAAAATAAACAAAAGTCACTAAGCATATAATGAATCCCTTTGATTATCTTACCAACCAGTTCAGTCTCCAGTCCAAAAACTGCACATGGCTGCAACAGCCATGTGCATCCACAAAATGGTGATTGTTCCACCTTCAAGCCAGATAAAGAAGCCAAGATGGTATCATCACTCCTTCAAAAGCACAGCTATTCACATCAAGCCAGTTGAAACCAAGATGGTACCATCATTCCTTCTTCAAAAGCAGGAGATTCAAATTCAATGAGGAAACCTGGATGACATCATCAAGTCTTCTCCAAAAGGCACAGCTCCAGCATTCTTTCAGCTCCAACTCTGAAGTGGTCTGAAATGAGCAAGACTCACTTGATACAACAGCAACAACCACTTCAAATGTCTCATAATGAAAGCAGCAACACAGCAAATTCTCTTCAGGTCTCTAGACAATTTCCAAGCTTCACAGTTCCAAAGTTCAACCAAGTTCTCAAGTACCAAATTTCTAAGTCAGCTTACACATGTTACAAGTTTCTCCAGAACATGCTTCCCCAAGCTCCTCATCAGCCCAGATTAGGGAAGGAAGGCAAGACCACAGCATGGCTTCCTTCCCTGCCTGCTGCCTGCACATGGCAGCAACAGCTCCTGCTGCTCCTCCAGCCTCCTTGCTGCTCCACTCTGCTCCTCTACTCTATGCCTTCTCTGCCCCTTCTCTGTCCATGTCTCCTCCTTAAATCCTCTCATCCTCATCCTATCATGAGACAGCTCGGCTTCCCTTCTTCAAGTCTCTGTCCACCTGGGCACACTGGCTGCTATTCCAGTGCATCACTGCCAGTGCTGGGGGTCACTGCCTCCCAATTTCATCACAGCCCCCCTGTCACATACACTTTGCTCTTTACTGGTTTCAGAAACCAGTAAACTTTTCTCACTTGGTGTTGATTGATTTGTTTAGTAGGGGTTACGTCTGCAATAGTTAAGAACATGCCACAACTGGGCTCCAATTACAAATCAATCAACATAGAAGCAAAACCAGGGAAACCTGTAAGCATTCTTAGAAAGGATAAAATTATGCAGATGATTATTTTGCTTGTGTTAAATAGAATTCATCTGTAAGTTACCATGTTGAGGAGGTTCTATCAGTACCATCTTACATACTTTTGGGATGTAGGAGCTGCTGTGATCCTGTTCTACCTGGTGCAGAAACCTAAAGAACATGACTAACTTGCCCTAAGGTCACTTGTTCACTTATCAAGTAAGTCGAAGAGCTGTTTGCAGGGATTTAAAGCTTAGGAGTCTAATTCCAAAGCCCTAAACTAAACATCTCTTAGGTGAGTCAAGCCTCCCTTCTGCCACCCAAGCCCACAAACTTCCCCAGTCACTCCTGTGAGCTTTTGCCTTGCATTGCTGTTAGGGGACTGTGGTCCCCAGAACTGATTGTGCTGCATAGAATGGTAGCCATTGTGTCCTGGTGGGTGGAGACTTGGAGAAGGAAAGTTAAGCCTTCTCAAAAGAAGAAAGGATTAAAGGATTTGGGAGGAAACAGAGAAAAAAAAAAGAGACTAAACAGGGGGAAAGGGACAGAGAAGACAGAATAGAGTAGGAAGTTGCAACGAGGAGCAGCAGGGAGGCTGGAGTCCTCAGAGCTGCTGCTGCCATGTGGGGCAGCAGGGAGGGAAGGAAGCCAAGCTGTGGGCTTCCATCCCCACCCAGGCTGGTGAGGACCCCGGGAAAATATGTTGGAGAAATCTGTGACCTGTGTGAGCTATCTGGGAAACGTGGTACTTGGAAGCTTGGTTTAATTTTGAAACTGCGAAGCTTGGAAGTCTTCTGGAGAACTGAAGAGTTTGCTGTGTTGCTGTTTTCAACATGAGACGTCTGAAATGCTTGCTGTGCTGCTACATCGAGTGAGTTTTGCTAACCAGGCCTCCAACACCAGGCCACCTTGGTGTTGGAGCTGAAAGAATGCTGGAGCTGTGCCTTTTGGAGAAGAATTGACACCACCATCCTAGTCTTCCTCCTTGGATTTGAATCTCCTGCTTTCAGAGAAGGATCGATGACCCATCTTGGCTTCTTCTGGCTTGGAGTGACTGGAGCTGTGTCTTTGAAGGAGTGGTGGCGCCATCTTAATTCCTTCATCCAGCTTAAGGGGAGGGAGTTGCCATTTTGTGGCTGCACACGGTTCTTGCAGCATGTGCACTTTGGACTAGAGACAGGACTGTGTGGTAAGATCACTAAAGGGGTTCCCTTGTGCCCCTCAGTGACTCTTGTCTCATTTGTCTTTTAATAAGTAAATTTGTTTTTGTCCTTCTTAAAGTTTTTGTCTTGCTACTGCATGCACAGGCTGGGAAGAACCTGGTGTGTGACTGGCTTTAAAGGGCCAGCTGTTGCCCCTTGCAAGTTTGTTATTTGTTTTCCCTGTTTTGCCATCTGATATCACTGCCAAGTCCTGTTGGGCTTACCATTCAGAGGGTCTCTCCTTTTGTTCTCTGGCCATGCTGCTTAAGCAACACAGTCTCTATGGGGATGGACTGGAAGATCAGACTTGGTTGAGTCCAAGACCCTTGCTCAAACTCTTTGCCAAGTTTTGGATACCTTACTCCTTTCATTTGATGATCCACCACCCCTTTCCAGTAGGTGACCATTCCATTCAAGACTTGTGTTTTCCCTGGGACATTTTTGTGACTCTGTTACTGAAACTGATACTGGGTTTTAAATTCCCAGTCATCTCCTCACTGGGTCTTGACTGTTGAAACAGAGGACTTCCTCTTGCAAAAGCAGCCTGGGGACTGGAGACAAGTGATGACCAACAATGTAAACATGGGCCCTGCCCACCCGGGCTTTAAAGGGGAAGACAAACATCATTCCTAGACTTACACAGAAATGCAAAGCTGTACTGTAGAAAGTGATGTGAAGGAGGGGCACAGTGCCAGGAACTCCCTACAGAAGTGGGGTCACTTGGGTGGTCAAATAAGTCTTCCCTGAGGAAATGATGTAAAGTACAGATCTGGAGGAAAAGGAGAGTTCCCCAGGAAGCTCCTCAGAGGCCCCTAGGCAGGCAGGAAGGAATCTGATGGCTGCAAATTGGAATCACCAGGGGGCATTTGTAAAAATGCTGATAAGAGAATCCCACCCCAGCACAATTAAATGCAAATTTCTGAAGGGGAGGTGCAGGCCTAGGTTTTTGGCTTTGTTTTAAAGATTACAGAGAGAGGAGAGAGTGTGTCATTGCCAGGAAGAGAGGGAGAGGGAGGGGGAGGGGGAGGGGGGAGGAGAGGGAGAGGATGTCATGGGGGTAGGGAGAGAGAGAGATGGAGTGAGAGAAGAGGAGGGGAAGAAGGTGGGGGAGGCAAAGGTCACAAAAGAGCAGGGTGGTTAACAGGTGTTAGGGTGTGTATATAGGTGTGTATATAAATACACATATGCAAAATTTAAAAAATAATTTAGAAAAATCAGGCATCACAGAGATAGTTGACATTCTCTGTGGATAGCTCTTCTATCCTATTCCCCATTATACATTCCCAGAAACAATAATCAGTACACTGGATTTGAAACTTAAACCACACATGAGTAAATAATATATTACTTTGCATGGTTTATAATTTTTTAATTATGGTACTATAATATGTATACTATCTGTAACTTGTTTTCTTCCCACAAAAAATTTTTTTTTAATTTTTTAAAGGAGAAAAAAAAAGAATACTAGCCATGGAGAGGTTCTGGAAAGGAGACCAATTAAGTGACTATAAGGTGATGCCATTTTGGGTTGGGGCTTCAGCAGTGGAATGAAATGTATAAATATGAGATTTCCACATGGCCAAACCATGGGGTCATAGATTTTCAGCATAGAGGAAAAGAGAGATTGATTGTTCTTGGACAACTGGGGCATTCTGCTGCTGGTTAAGATGGGACAAGAGCTAGAAGCAGACACAGAAGGTGGTGGGGGGAGGAGTGGTGGAGGGAAAGGAAGAAGTAGGGGGTCTTGGCCTATGACATATTTCACTTCATTGTGTGCCCTACTTCTCTTTTTTCTATGTCATCCACACATTCCTTACCTGTCCTCCCTATCTATTCACTGGCACAGACAAACAATAAAAGTCTTGTGCATTTATTAAGCCAAGTCACTGGCCTGATTAATCTTCCCCCAGTTGTAGCTTGAAGACATCTACTGATGAGTAAATGAACTTTCCTAGTAGATATGCAGATTTTCCAAGCAGACTTGGTTTGGTTCATCTTCTTAAAATTGTTTCTCTTTTGTATTTCTTAAGATGTTGAATGCCAGTGACAGAAACCCCTTTTCAAGGAGTTTCAACAATAGAAATGTAAGTGGTACCTCATGGAAAAAAAGATAAAGCTGCAGCTAAGTTTCAGGAAAAATTAAAATCATGAACTCCCTTCTTCCTCTGTATAGCTGTTTTATTCTCTCTTCTCTCACAAAGCAGCTGTCCTCACATTTCTGGTCAACTTGAAAAAATCATGACAGTTACCAACTTCAGATGTTTCCATCTTCAATGTCAGACCTCAGAGGCAGGTGCTCCTGATCCAGTAGGAAATGCAGATGCCAAGGAAGGGGCCTCATCTGCTGAGTTAGGTCAGACATGCACCTCTGGGCCCTTGAACTTCAGCCAGGAAGGAAGACCCCACTGATTCATGTCCCCACTGCACTGTGGTAGGAACAAAAACTCCCATCTTTGTCCAGAGCCTGGAACTATAAGTCCTGGGAAAGCAGGAACAAAGGGTCCACAACTTCCATTTATCCCAGTTGAGTAAATGAACCCATTCAAATTTTAAGATCTACCTGGAAATTCCAAGAACAGGGATAACTTTACAAACTAGTTTATCTGCAAATAAGCTTATAAAGTATTTTATCTCTCTGGGCTGGTTTTGTATCATGATCTCTGAAGTTTCTGAAATTACTAGAATAGTCTATTCATGATCTAGGCCAAGAGATTTGTGTTTGCATTTAATTTGAAGTTTTTAAATGGATTCTTTAAACAAAGCAAAGCACTAGTTCTGAAATGACTGTGATGTTGAGTTGCATTTGCATTTCTACTTGTGCAGAATTATGTGACAAATTCTCACTCTTTGGATTCTCGTTAGTATTTGATGAGAATGAAGACTCTTTGGTGGCCTCAAAGACATAGCGGGATTTGAGATTTCAATTGCATTTGGGGAAACATGTATTTGGTACCTGTAGAAATACTGGAGGATATGTGAGTTGACAGGCGATGAAGAAACTGCTTTTGACTGTACATTCTTTTGAAGCTCTAAGAGAAAATGATCGCTTTGCAAATGACTGCTGACAAATGGGATCATGAATAAAAATCCTCTTCTAGGTTTTCTTTGAGATAGGCATTTAAAAATACTAAGAAATAAAGCTGGGCGTGGCAACATGTGCCTGTAATTCAAGCACTGGGAGGCAAGAGGCCTGGGACATTTGAGTTCACAGGCTCGAGACTACCCCAGGCAATATAGTGAGAACTGGTCTCAAAAAATCAGCTGGATGCAGTGGCGGTACCTGTAATCCCAGCTACCTGGGAGACTGAGGCTGGGGATTGCTTGAATCCACGGAATTGGGACCACCCCAGGCAACATAGCAAGGCCTAGTCTCAAAAATAAAATAAAATATAAAAATTAAAAAAAAAACTAGGAAATTAAAATCAACAAAAGAAGTTACTGAAGAGTAATGAATAATGGGCCTATGTTTTCATTCTGACTTCTCAAGGTATGGCACTCTTTGTGACCTTTAAAATTTCTCCCCAGGAATTTGCAATCCAGTTGGGATTAAACAATCAGTGAATAACGAATTTTATAAAATAATCGATTCTAGAGTGTCTGATAGACACACTCCATAGACTTACAGAGATATCAGGGACTGGAAGTCCAGGTGGACTTAAGGGTTCCTGCAGCCCAAACTCTTGACAAATCTATGAAGTAGATGCAGCTTGTCCTGGGTGCCTTGTACCCCTTTATCCGCACAAGCCATCCTCCTCATCGGTGTCTTTGTATTTCTGTTCATTTTTTTTTTAAATTTTATCATATATATAATATATAACATCATTATGTACCCGAGGGTTCTCCAGTTAACCATCTTTCTTAATCTTTTGTGCCCTCCTCCTCCCCTGTTTTCTTCTTCCTTCCCCTCTCTCACTCTATGGTTCTGTTCTGTTGGTTGTTTCTAATTTTCCTTGTTCATTTGTTTGTTTTTTCTATATCCTTCATATAAGTGAGATCATCCAATATTTCTTTTATTTTTCCAGTTTATTTCCACTAATATGAGTCCTTCTAACTCCATCCATGTTGCTGCAAATGACATAGGTTTGTCCTCCTTGTTTGATGCATAATATTCCATCGTGTACAAAAACCACATTTTTTTTACCCATTCATCAGTTTGGGGGCATTTGGGTTGTTTCCATATGTTGGCAATTGTAAACAGAGCTGCAATAAACATGTCTGTACAGGTGTCCTTTTAAAATAATTAGTGTTTTTATGTCCTCTGGGTAGATTCCCAGAAGTGGGATTGCTGGGTCAAATGGTAATTCCACTTTCAATTGTTTGCGGGTCCCCCAACCAGTCCTCCATAGTGGTTGAACCAGTTTGCATTCCCACCAGCAGTCTAAGAGTGTTCCTTTTACTCCACATCCACGGCAACACTTGCTGTTGCCAGTGTACTTCTGTTCATTTCTTCATCTGCTGGGTGGGATCCATATGTTGCGGTCTCACTCAGAAGTCCTGTTCAAGTCATTCCTGCTAAAGTCCCAATAGAAAGCTGAGGTGTCATCTCAAATACAGCAGAGCTGTGGGACCAGGGCTCAGGTTTAGATGTAGCTCAGTCTGACCTAGAGGTAATTTGTTTCAAGCCCCCAGGACCTTAGTTTCCTCATCTTTACAAATATTGGAAAGAATGAGCTAAATGCTAAGCTCTCTAGCCGAGAGTAAACTGTTAGCCTGCAGATGTGTTTGCATTTCTCAAAGATGTGACAGGGGCAGTCCCTGTTCTTCCCCAGTACAGTTTAGTGTCAAGGTCAGTCATTTTTTCTTCCATCCAGACTCAGATAATATATATTTCAGGCTTTATGAGCCATGCAGTGCCTGCTGCTGGGGTAGTGTGAACACAGCAGAGACAACAGAGGTTATTAGCAAGAAAAGAATAGGTGGCTGGCTAGAATTGGCCTTTGGGGTGCAGTTTGCCATCCCTGATTTAGATAGAGTTCGTTGTCTGGAACCAAGTGGATTGGATTTGGAGCGCAGTTCTACCAGATACCTCAACTTTAAAATTTTTTTTTTTTTGTAATTTTCATACAACATTGGTCATGTTTGCAGGATTATATTGTCCCTTTTATTCCCCATCCCACCCTCCCTTTCCCCATTCCCCCTCTGGTCACTCCAACTCCTCTCACTGCAAGCTGTTGGTCCATGTCTGGTCCACTGGTCTCCTTTTCTTAGAACTCTGTCTGTCTTTTTTTTCCTGGGTGTGGACTTGTTCTCTTAGACAGCACAGACCAGGCTGCTTGGGTCTCCAAGAGTGACCGAGGCAGGTGATCAGGCTGAGAATGTCAGGAACTTGTAGTTCAGGCCAAGCACATTGGATGTGGTGGCTTCTCCAGGCTCCTTTCTGGTGTCTGTTACCTGTTACTGGTTCTGTGCAAAGTTGTTCTGATGTCTGGGTTTGGGAGCCCAATTCCCAGCTGCTGGCGGTGGAGGTGTTCCCTGTTGGGGACAGACTCCCCAGGGGGTGGGTCCAGCTCCTCCCCTCTCCCATGTTAGCAGTTCTGCCATGGGCCGCAGCCAATCATTGTAGGTTTCTTCCCGCAGTGATTGACCAAAGAGGGGAGCTCCCTCAACTTTTGTACCATCCTTTCCATATTAGTAAAATGGGAGATATGGAATTTGACCATCATATAGGGAGGAAGTCAGTGACTTCATATGTGCAAAGCATTTAAACATAGAATGCAAAGATGGAAAGCAGAACTGTTATTAACTATTTATTTTTTTATTTATATATAAATTTCACATCTTTGTAATCCGAGGGATTCACCCCCCTGCCATGTTCCCCGCCATTCTCCTCTCCCCCAAGTTGTGTGCTTTAGCTTGGTGCTTAGCTTGTTTTGACTTTTCCTCATGGTTTTTGTTTGTTTTTTCCCTATATCTGATATATTAGTGGGACCATTTGGTTTCTGTCTTTTTCTTTTTGACTTGTTTCTGCTAATATGACTTCTAAGTATATCCATGTTATCATAAAATCATCCAATTTGTCATTTTTAATTGATGAGTAATATTCCATTGTGTATATAGACCACATTAGTGCTGTTAACTATTAATGTCACCCCCCCTAACTTCTCAACTTCCTTTAGTGTTTTGTGTACTCTGTTGTGATGGTGCACTTGCCCAACACCCTCCTTTGCAAGGACATGGTACTAGGGCATGAACCACCTCTGAAGGGAAGCCCCTCTTTCCGTGAACTTCTTGTGACCAGTCAAAGGCAGAGTCAAAGCTTCTTGCCAGAGAAAAAGCACATCCATTTGACCTGCTTCCAATGAATGGCTGCAGTGCTTGCCTGTGGGACTTGCCTTTGAATCTGAAGATAAGCACATCGTCTTGTGGTCTCTGCAAGCTGGTCTGTCAGAAAGCCAGAGACCTCTGAACCTGCTTGCAAGAAAGAATGAGGAAAAGCTTACTAAGTAAGGTGAGCTCAGTCTTTAGGGAGATGATTTAGGAAAGCTTTCTGAACAAAGCTAGTATTAGGAAGCCATTTTACTGGGGTCAGTCATGGACTTGATTTGGAGGTGGTGTCAGTGATCAAATTGGGGAATGAAGTGTGTGTGCCAACATTCATGGTCAGCTAAGTGACCTGGTAAGAGATACAAACTCTTTTTCCCTTTTCTTTCAATGACTGAAAGAAATCAAACTCCAACTCCTGTGCCACAGAATTGTGTGGGAGATCATTTTGTGGCATTTCAGGTTCAAATACATTTTCCCTTCGAGTGCATCAACAGCCTGTGTGCTCCTCCTGTATTTTGGTGTAGTGTGGCCCCGTGCCTGAATTATACACAAGATTATTAATCTTTTACAAGGGCATTGTTGACAGACCTGTAATTGTGTCTAAGAGTCATAAATCTTTTCTTCGATAAGTTACTGGTGCCTGTTATATTTGGCAGGTCTTTGCAGGCACAAGCTAAACCCAGATGGTACGAGTGGGACCCAGGCTAAGACAGTGAAACCTCACCTTGGATGTAGGGAAATGGGGTTCTTTTCATATGGTGGTCATCATCTGGCTGTGTGGCTGTGAGCATTGATTAACTCTGCAACAAGGATAAATCTAACTTCTCTGGAATACAGTTTCCTTATCTGAGAAAGGAGAGAGTTAAATTAGGTGCAAGGCACTTAGCAACTCTACAAGATTACTCATGGAGAGAGATGAGGGGTGATCCCAGAGGTTGAAAGTTCAATGTGAATCAGCCCAAATCCTTTTAGGAATTTCCCAAGCTCCTTCCCCTCCCCTTCCCAACCCCCAGATTTTGATGATGCTAAATCAGTTGACAGTGGTTAGACTAAAAGTTGCCTGGAAATGACATGTCACACATTGGGGACAAGGTGACGTTACCCTGATGGAGCGAGGCTCTGCTGAACAAGGAGGCTACCTGTGCTGCAGTCACAGGTCTACATAGATGTTTGGTTCTGCTGATGAATCTATGAGGCCTGAACCAAATCATGGAACTTGCTCAAGTCTGTTCTTCTTCTTCAAGTGGAATCATGAAGCCCATTCTCCTGCAGCCCTGGGTGGGGAAATCACAGAAACACGAAAATGTAGTATCAAAGCCATCATAAGCATTATCCCTTCTTAGAACATCCAACACAAGACATGTTTTGCAGACATAGTCATGGTTAAAGAGAAAACCCACAAAACACCCTCAATCATCCATGTCAGTCTTTGAAAATGCCCTTCATTTCTCATAAAGGACATTTTTACTGACTGTCATAGAACCACCCTGCGAGGATTTTGAGTGTTCAAGTACAAGATTCTTACGGATGTTAGAAAAACTGGTACTGGCAGCATACAGTCTCACCTGATTTGAGTGTTTTCTTTGCACACAGTTTGGCCAGATCCAAAGAAAAGGCTGCATGATAGGAACTCAATTGGGGAGGCTGCTTGGGGGCATGCTGCCTTTATTCTGTGGACCGTCTGAATACACAGGCTTGGTTCTGTCAGAAATCCTGACAGCTCTGGAATCCCTCCAGTGGTGGCAACAAAGGCTGGAATTTCTTTTGAAAAATTCTTTCTAAGCAGTGAGATTATCCAACACAGTTTCCTTGATAAAGGGCTCATTATATATCAGTGTGACTTTGCCCTTAATTTTTATGCTGGCAGCGCCAATATGAGCATACTTAAGCAAATCCTTTGACCCATTCAGCTGTAGCAGAGCTCCTACAATGTGAGCCAGGGCTCCAAGCTGGTCTGCAGGTTCTGATCAACTCCAGGCTAAATTTTCAATTAGTTGAATCACCAAGAAATATAAATTGTTCACTTGCCTCTCATTAGATATAAACATCTTGTGGCTTCAAAAACAAACACCTTTTCAAATACAAAATAGAATGTTTTATTTAGAATTGCTTCTTTAGTTCAGTTGATCATCCTTCTAGATGAACAAAGGCTACTTTTGGTTGATGGCTCTAGAACTTTTGGAAAGAAAAGAAAATGTAGAAAGAAATCATAACAGTGAACACATGGTGAAGCAGGCTGAAAGCCTATACATGGTGAGAGAGAAATCTTGTTATCACCCACATTGAAACAAGATGGTTAAGTTTCCAAGAGGCAAGTGATGTTAGCTGAGGAAGCTGAGAACTTTGTAAAAGATTTTCAATCAAAATGAGGTAGCTTCGTGGAGTCTACATAATGGAAAACCATGGAGTAAGAGCCAGTCTGTGTTTATCAGACATCAGGAAAAATGTCCTAGCGATGGGCCCCATAAACACTTTGCTCACGAGGGAGGGACACTTCCAAAATCAGGATGAAATATCTCTAAAGCCTCTCCACCATTTACTCTGAATAGCATCATAGCCTATCTTAGAATCCTATTCCTTTTCATGGCCAAGTAATATTCCACAAGATTATGTACCATATCTTGTTTATCCATCTCTTAACAACCACTTGGGTTGTTTCCAGATTTTGGCTATAGTGAATGACATTGTCATACAAGTATTTCTGAGTCTCTTCTCACTGTACTTTTAATTTGCATTTTGCTAATACTTAAAGATACTGAGCTTCTATGCATAAGTATATTTGCCATCAATATCTTCTTTGGTTAAGCAGTCAAGAGTTTACACCTAGGATGTATTTGGAATAAGAGTTCTTTGTTGGATGTAAAGTTGACCCTTAAACAATGCTGGGAAATTAGGGTTCTCAAATCTCTGTGAGGTCAAAAACCCAAGTGTAAATTTTGACTCTCTGAAAACTATAAACTATTAACAGCCTGCTATGACCAGAAGCTTCACTGAGAAGTTTACTGATACATAGTATATGTTATATGTATTCTATACTATCTTTATAATAAATCAAACTAAATAAAAGGAAGTATTTAGAAAATTATCAGAGGAAACCTTTATAGTACGTACTGTATCAACCTTTATATCATCCACTTTTAAGAAAATCCATTTATAAGTTCAAGCCCATATTATTCCAGGATCAACTATATTTTGCAAATATTTTCTCCCAAGATTTGACTTTGTATTTTCATAAGTGTCTTCTCAAGAGCAAAACTTTTCCATGTTTAAAAACTATTTATTGAAGTAACATTGACTTACAGCATTGTATATGATTCATTGTATAGGTTCACAGTACTTCAGGTGTATGTTACCATACCACACACACCATCAACATACCAAAAGTCCTCTACCATAGTTTATGTACTCCCTACTTTGTTCTTCTTGCACTCTCTATGCTGCTGGTGGTCTCAATTCAACAAACAGAGTTCTGTTGTTTCGGATGACCTTAGTTTTCTTTCTCTAAATACCCTCTCCATATAAATGATACTCTGCAGCATGTCTTTCTCCTTCTGACTTGTTTAGCATAACCCCCTGCAGTTCTATCCATGTTATCATAAAAGCCACAAGCTTATCTTTTTTCATAGCTCTGTAATATTCCATTAGTAAGATATGCCAGATATGCCCAATCTGTCTCTAGGCACTTAGGTTATTTATAAATAGTGCTATAGTAAATAGTGCTGCAATGAATATAAAAGTGCATATGCTCTTTCAAATTAGTGCTTTTGCATTCTTCAGCTAGAATCTAGGAGTACAATTGCTGGTAGAATTACTATTGTTGCCATACTGAGAACTCTCCATACTGTTCTCCATAGGGCTTAGGTCAGTCTACATTCCTACAGTGTTAGTCTTTTCTTTCTCACCCTTTTCTGGTCTTGTTTCTGTTCTTTTTGATAGGAGACATTCTCACAGGTATGAAGTGGTATCTTATTGTGGCAAAATTTATCAATTTTAGAATCCAACTTACTGAATTTTTTTCCCTTTTATTACTCATGTCTTTTGTGTCCTAATGTTTACGAAATATTTTCCAAAGCTATGTTTTCTTCTAGAAATTTTACTGCTTCAGCTCTTACAGGTAGGCCAATGATCCATTTCCAGTCATGTTTTTTATGTGGTGGGATTTCAGCATCAAAGTTCATTTCTCCTCATGCAGACCTCGTTCTGTGCTGGCAGTGTTTTAGCACCCCTTGTGAACTGGCAGCAGGTAGCTCTAGCCAAACATCGATCTCTGACTTATTCAGCTCCTCAGAGGTTGTGCTTGGACACACTACCATTCTGTTGCCTTAAACGGTCACAAATAGAAGAATTTAACGCCGCATTTCCTTTAACCCTACAGATCTTTCTCCCTTACTGAATGTCCATTAGCTGCTGGAGTTATACAAAAAATAACAAATGTCCTTGCATTTAAGAAACTACATAAAATTTTTGTTTTTGTGTCAAATGTGATCAACTGAATGGAGAAGACTGGATTGTAGCTTTTTATGTCCAATCTCTTGGGAACAGATAAGTGTGAAATGTAACTGAAAATATCCAGAAAATTATTCATATACTTCCATCTCCTATAGCTTCATTGAGGAATAAGAATTCTTCACTGGGGAATAAGACTTCCCCAAGTAAGAGGACTAAGATTCACTGGAGAAGAACCCTTCTTCTTGACCTTCAATACGGTAAACAGCTTGAACAAGCTCAAAAACAACAGAACGAGAACTGTAGTCATATGGTCCTCTGACTTCTCTGCTCAGAAGCCTTCATCAATATTTTTTTTTCAAATTTCTCTTCATATGTGTTTTATCTGGTTAACTCACAAAGATGGAAGATTTTAAGCTAAGTAGGACAAAGATCATCAGCCCTCCCAAACATTTCTGTGATCAGAGCAGGAGAGTAAAATAAAAACATTGGATCAGATTCTGTAATATTTGTCCTGGGGTTGCTAGCACAGGTATTTCACTCATTACCAAAACCTGCAATGTCTGGTGCTAGAGTACAGAAGATTCAGAATACTGAAGCCTTTCCACCAAGAAGGCTCTCTTCATGGGTGTTCCCCAAACTGGGTACATCCCCAGATGGTTGGATGCAGTCAACCAACTGAAAGGAGGTGTTTATGTGTCTACTTAAGCTTTGTAGCTAGTGGTTTTTGAGACCCAATTTTTAAACCCATTTAATTTTATGATGTACATTATACTGTATGAGGTACTATACTGTACATCGGACAGTATATGATGGCCACCATGCTTATGTGGACGAACCAGGGTGTCATAAAAATGTTGAGTTAAATACCCAGCATTTAATAGTTTGAATAATTACCCACAAACACACGTTTCCAGCTTCTGTCAGAAAATGGGAAAGGCTGGCCAGTATGAGTTAGCATTCCTGCGTGACAACAACCAACTCAAGTCTAGTAACAGCTGCTTTCCTTTTAGACCAACCCTGTCTATGCCCAGCCAACCAACCAGATGGCTGCTCCCATAAGTTCACCAGGGTGTTCTGTGCTAAAGCATGGCTTCCTACTGAATTGTGGGACTGATATCTGCATTTCATCCTTAGCAAGGGTACAAAACAGGCATTGGGATTTTTTAAATGATATTTATATATAAATTTCACATCTTTTTCATCCAGTCATCTGTTTTCAGACATTTCAGTTGCTTCCATGTCCTTGCAATTATAAATAGTGCTGTAATAAGTATCTGAGTACAGGTGTCCCTTTGTACCCAGACTGAAGTGTCCTTTGGGTAGATTCCCAAGAGAGCAATTGCTGGATCTGGTAGTTCCATTTT